>MJUU01045072.1:172604-204778 GCA_002080025.1 Modiolus philippinarum
CTATGTTTTAACATGAATAAAGGGACCAAAGAATAGTTAACGAAGTCGAACTATGTTTTTACATGAATAAAGGGACCAAAGAATAGTTAACGAGGTTGAACTCTATGTTTTAACATGAATAAAGGGACCAAAGAATAGTTAACGAGGTTGAACTCTATGTTTTAACATGAATAAAGGGACCAAAGAATAGGTAACGAGGTTGAACTGTGTTTTAACATGTATAAAGGGACCAAAGAATAGTTAACGAGGTCGAACTATGTTTTAACATGAATAAAGGGACCAAAGAATAGTTAACGAGGTTGAACTATGTTTTAACATGAATAAAGGGACCAAAGAATAGTTTACGAGGTTGAACTCTATGTTTTAACATGAATAAAGGGACCAAAGAATAGTTAACGATGTTGAACTCTATGTTTTAACATGAATAAAGGGACCAAAGAATAGTTAACGAGGTCGAACTATGTTTTAACATGAATAAAGGGACCAAAGAATAGTTAACGAGGTTAAACTATGTTTTAACATGAATAAAGGGACCAAAGAATAGTTAACGAGGTTGAACTGTGTTTTAACATGAATAAAGGGACCAGAAAAAAAGAGGTTTGATACATCCATGGTGTTCGAGCTATTGCTATTTGAGCCATCCAAATTCAACTGTACATGTATTTGCTACAAATGAGGATGTTACATTATTGCTCATTGGAAAGCTAGATTACTGTACATATTTACATGTTTTCTGTGTTAAAATTCATTCCTTTTTTTAACGGAATTTTCATTTGATTCAGGAAAATGATTGATGCTCACTTAATAATGTAAGAATTTGGGCATGTTTCACATGATAGGTATAGTTGTGCATTCGAACATGAAATCATTGCACATAAGAACATGAAATTGTTGTAAATAAGATAAGTTTCTGAAGTTGAAAACAAATCTGTACATGAGTACATGGGATTGTGTTACATGAATAACAATGTATTTATATTTTTGTAGTATCCCCATATGAATCAGGTATAATTGACGAGGAGCCATCACCAAAAGTGAAACGTGGATTGACATTGATGTGTAAGATTATGCAGAACATCGCCAATCACCTGTTGTTTACAAAAGAGAACCACATGAGGACATTTAATGACTTCCTCAAAGCAAACTTTGAGGCAGGGAGAAGGTACTGACACTTAATAATGATGTTTACAATTATAAAACCATTAATTCTGTTTACAACTTTTGAAATGATAATTTCACATAATATATCTCAGTGATTGAATATCTGCTTAATGATTTAGAAAAATGAAATCTGAAATGTTTAAAGAAATCTGAAATGTTTAAAGAATCCATGCCAAAAATGAGATGAAATGTGGGTAGATATATCTATACATATGGTAGATTTATGTACACAATGTTGATTATTTTGTTTTGCATATTTCTTTACTCTACACAGCAAAGTTGTGTAGGGTATAGTATGTTTACTGGTATGTCCATTTGTAATTTTTGTTCTGTGGATTCAGTTTCTCTCAAATCACGGGACAGAGTTTTCCATAATTTGAAGGAACAATTTGTGTGACATGTTGATTTGCATACAATACTGCTATTTTGATTTGACAAATTTGGCTGGACTTATGGGACTTGGATTATTATCAGCATATTTCATAAAAGCAAAAGATTTCATAAACTCAACTCCTGTGAAGGGAGTCTCAATGGGGTCCTTTTCCTGAAATTTCGTCTTTTTTTCTTCACTTTCCCATTTCACGGGCAGTAAAATATTTAAGGACTCTTAAAGAGGCCATCTTTTCATGTTTAACTGGCATAACTTTCAGCAGTTCCCGCTTCACACTGGACATCTTTTCCTGCTTTCACTGCTTTTTTTTGCAAGATCCCGTTTCCTGCTTGCTTAAAAAGGCCAATCCTGCTGCCCGCTTATACCTCGTGGAGACCCAATGACAATTGGCATGTATACTATATATAACCCAATTTGTTTCAGCTAAATTTGAATGAATTATGGGACTTATGGAAACAATTCCATGGAGATCATGTGGCAGGTTTTCTTGGTTGCAGTATGTATTGTTAGGAAGTGTAAATGTGCATACGCCACAACTTTGATTCAGAATGCACATCTTGTAGGAGTTATAGGACTTTCAATAACTTTGTAGACATCTCCGGTACCTCCAATCCCACCACGTTTATGAATATATTTACCAAGGATAATGAAATTACTTCTTAAGTAGAGTGACTTCAATTACATTTTATTTAAATTAGGGTTTTATTGTTTTAGAGACATTCATTCAGAAGTAACATATTTTTCACATATATTTCAGATTTTTCACTGAAATTGCCTCAGATTGTGACATTCCCGATACAGGTAACCATAGCCTTTCCTTCATAAATGATGCCAATGTACTAGCTCTACATCGACTGCTCTGGAATAATCAGGAAAAAATTGGAGACTATTTATCCAGTAGCAGGTACACAGGCGAAAAAAGGTAAATATAGTGTTAGTTCTAAATGGAGGTAATAACTAAATTACGGAACAGAGTGGTTAAGAGCCGAAGTCCATGAGACAAAAATGACAAATCAGGTGGACCGCAATGATCCTGACTTGGTACAGGTATTTCAAAAGAAATGGTGGGTTAAACAGGTTTTATGGCATGCCAGACCTCCCCTTTCATTGATATTGTATGAATACTGTCAATTACAAAACTATTAATCCACAGAAAATTTTTCACGACTAGATCAACCTTTACCCTTGCGAATATGAATGCTCATTTTGTAATAAGAAAAGATAATTGAATATGAATTGATTTTAATTTATAGTCCTGTTAAGGAATGTGGAAAACAAAATTTAAGAATGTATACTATGATATAGTCTTGTTGGTTGTATGTTGGAAGTTGTATAGATATATAATTTTGTCATTTTAAAATTATTCAAACAAAAAAGAGACTACTGTAATATATGCAATTTTCATGGTGTACTAATTTTTCAAGTTGACAAAAGACAGCAAAAACTAGTCGTGAATATCTCAGAAACAATCAGATGTTACTAATATTTATAATTGTTCCTAAAAAACGCGAAAATTTAAACCTGCAAATATTCCCATTTCAAGAAAACACGGAAATCGGCAACCACGAAAATTAAAATGTTTACCGCATTTGTGCAGTGTTAACAGAAAAGGGACAATTTGTACCATGTTTACTGGTTTATTTTGTACTATTAACAATCCACCTACACTCAAGTTTATGTAAATAATGTGTCAATTTTCACACCTTTATTGTTAATAAATTTGTTTATAAATTGTTTTAATGCTCTAGTTATGACAAAACAATATATATTGATTTTATCAGATGACTTTCTAAATTATGTTTATAAACAATTTTTACGTAAACTATGTCATGTTTTACAAAAGCAAGTTGCGAACATATTTTCAGTTTCATGATTATTTAGGCATGATGAAAGGTCAAAATTATGAAAATTTTCAGCTACGCTTATAATTAAAAATGAATGTCTGTGTAATCAAAAAGTTTTACAGATTGTATTGAGAAATAAATTTAAATTTGTATCAATGGGATATTGAAAATTTAAATTTCTCAATATAGAGACCACAAAGCAGTTGGCAGACGACCATTTGACAAGATGGCCACATTGTTGGCATATTTAGGACCACCTGAACATAGACCTCTTGATTCACAGTGAGTAGTCAGCTTAAAATGTTTTTATATTTGTAAAAAAGTATGAAAAACATATTTTCATATATGTTTCCGAATGCAAATTTTAATTACCATATGCTCTCTAGAAGTTTCAACTGTAATATAAATTATCTTCAAAATGGCCACCAGATGGTCGCCAAAATGGAACAAAATTTCAACCTTGTCCAATTTCAACAAAAATTGATTTTTAGCTAGATTTTAATGCTGCAAATGAGGTGGAATCATCAATTGCGGAGTCTGGGGTGACATTCGCTATTGCTCGCAATTGCAAATTTAGTTAAATTTGATGTCTTAATGTTTGGCATACAAATACTTTAAGTTTAGCTATAACTTTTGAACTACTTTGCAAGTTCAGAGGTCTTTTCAAGAGGCACACGAATATGCCCTAAAAAAATAGGTCAGGTCAAAGGTCAAGGTGGCAGAGGTCAAAATTTAAGTCTCAGATTCCATTTTCATGTTTTATATGTAAAGAAAGATAATTCTAACCAAAATATTTAGATTTATTATACTAATAAAATAGATGTACAGGGCATATGTAGTGTTTCCAAAACACACCTTGTTCTATACTGTGGTGTGTTGAAAAGTGGTCTTGTAAATCCTGATACTAGAACTTGGATATGGTCTATTTGTATCCAATTCAAATCTAACGCTACAGGAAGACATACCTAAAAAAAAAATCAAATAATTTTTCATCTTGACAATGATGGCGATCATATTTCTTTGCCTTCAAGTATCGATGATAAAATCAAATGAAACTTTTGATAGTAAAGGAAAGTTGTGGCTATTCCTGCTTGATTCTATTCATTCATAAGGAATGATTTACATTCATACTTTTGTTTTTTTAGATGGAGCAGTATGGACATGACAAGTACGAAATTTGAGGAGATTATGTCGAAACACAACATGCACGAAAAAGATGAGTTTAAATCATTGAAGAATTTACACATATTCTACCAGGCAGGGACCAGTAAACAGGGACACCCTGTGTTTTACTACATAGCTAGGAGATACAAGTAAGTCTAGGTACTGATGTACAGGTCAGCTTGAGCTAGGAGATATAAGTAAGTCAGGGTACCAGTCTTGGATCAGTAAACAGAAATGCCCTGTGTTTTAACTACATAGCTAGGAGATACAAGAAAGTCAAGGTACCAGTCAGGGACCAGTAAACAGGAACGCCCCATGTTTTACTACAAAGCTAGGATTACAAGTATGTCTGTACCAGTCAGGGACCAGAAAACTTGGATTCCTGTGTTTGAGAGTTATTCGTGACATGGTGTAGGAACAGTAAACAGGGGTACCTCATTTTGGGCGTAAGTCATGTGTACATACCTGTCAAGGACCAGTCAGTAGTGATACAGAGTAAGTCTTGTGCAACAGTCTGGGAAGAGAAAGCAGGGATGCCTGCGCCTGAGATTAAGTCTTGTGAACCACTCAAGGACCAGTCAAAATGATCCCTATATACCTGTTATGAAAGTAAGCCTTGTGTACTAGGTTTCAGTTTACAAGAATTTAAATTTTGCAGTGTCATTTTAAAGTATATTTTACCACATGAAATTTACGTGTGAAGGAGTTCAACACTTGTTAACAGAACTCAAGGAATTCAAGTTGGTTGATATAAGTCTGTTATTAGATAATCTTAGGACAACAAAAATTTCTTTTCTAGGACAATTATGAAAACCGATCACAATCAAATATGGGTTTAAAGATATTCAATCCTTTTTACTTAGATTTGGTTGAACTATTTTGTGTATTTGAGAAATAAAGATGATTTACTTACCTACCAGCTGTGCTGTAACTACAAACATTTTTCTTTTTCAGGGTTGGAGAAATTAATGGAGATTTACTTATCTATCATGTCCTGCTGACATTAAAACCATTTTATAATAAACCATTTGAACTGGTGATAGACTTCACACATACTTGTGCTGAGAACAGATTTAGGGTTAGTACAATAGATCTGTGAAAGTAGGGTTGAATTTTTTAAATGTTTAATGAAATTACAAACTTTTAATATTACAACAGTGTGGTACTCTATCATCAGTTACTTCTAAGCCAAACATGCAATACAGTTAACGAGGAACTTTTGTTTATGACTAAAGTGAAGAAATAAATACATGTAGGTTGCTCCTTGCATAATTTAATATATAAAATGCAAAATCTTACTGATAGCAGTGACAATTATAATAGCATCACATAAACATACATTGTATATGAAAAACATACATTGTATATGAAAAACATACATTGTATATGAAAAACATACATTGTATATGAAGAAAACTAAACCAATGCTCTGGATAATTTTGGATATTTTACGCAATTGTACCATAATAATTCCAATATTTTCGTCAAATTTCTATTACAGACTGACTTCTTGTCAAAGTGGTTTGTTGTAATGCCAGAAGCTGTGTATCAAAATATTGTGCAGGCTTACATCTATAATTGTAACTCCTGGGTTAGAGAGTATACAAAATACCATGACAGAATACTAACTCCACTAAGGGTATGTAATTAAATTTAACTCCTGGGTTAGAGAGTTTCCCGAATACAATGACAGACTATTAACTCCTCTGAAGGTATTTTATTAAATTAACTCCTAGGTTATATAGTATACAAAGTACCATGACAGAATACTAACTCCACTGAGAGTATGTTATTTAATGTAATTTCTTGGTTAGAGAGTACAGTGAAACGTACCACAATTTTATTAATTGTGATCATATACCCTGCATTTATTCTGCTTTTTTATAATTTAGGGTCAAATTCCTGAAAGACACCCCACCTGAATTATTAAAAACTTTAATTTTACAAGGAGTATAGTATTGTGGTACAATCAGTTATACATCATCGGGCTAACACCCTCTGGGGGTATAACTACTACTTGTTTTAACAGGTGACACTTGTGACAGAGTGAAGCTGACTTTTCAAGACAAATGGCCCTATAAATCAAGTTTATTTCACATAAAGTGTTTTGTGTAGGGAACTATAAAGGGTGACCTTTAAATTCAAGTGGCTGCTTATTCAAGGTAACAACTAAGGCAAGCTTGACTTCACTGAAATTAGAGATCAAAAGTGAAAATTTTTCATATTCATTTCAGGGAAACAGGAAGTTGGTGTTTATAGACCATCCTGCCAAGTTACATGAGTTTATTGAACCAGATCAAATCAAATTACCAGGATCAACACTGTCTCTAGAAGAAGATCTCAAAATCTCTAACAATGCACTGAAATTGTCTCATAAAGATACCAAAGTTACTATAAAGGTAACTATAAATTGTCTCATAAAGATACCAAAGTTACTATTAAGGTAAATATAAATTGTCTCTTAAAGATACCAAAGCTACTATAAAGGTAAATATAAATTGTCTCATAAAGATACCAAAGTTACTATAAAAGTAACTAAAAATTATCTCTTAAAGATACCAAAGTGGCTTTTAAGGTGAATAGAAATTGCCTCAAAAGATGCCACAGTTACCAAAGCCACAATTAAATTGCATGTGAATTGTATCACCAATAAACAACATTTATTAAGATACGTGTAAAGTTTGATTGTGTCAGCAAAGGACTCCATGACCAGGTTTTTTTGTCAGAAATTTAAGTCATCTATTCTGACAGAACAATTATTGCCTGCTCATAAAATATTTGTTTATATTTAAAACACCAACCTACATTTAAAATATGAGAGTCTAACATAGTCTTTTAAACTGAAATCTTGGTGAAAGTAGTATGCTACAAAGCAAAACTTACATTCATAGCACTTTGTGAATGTTGAAACAGAATTACAGAAAATAGTACAGGAATTAATTTAACCATTGAATACGATCCAAAGTTGATGTTGATCTTTATAGAATCAATTATGACTAAGTATGATCACTTTAGAAAATAACGTATTTAAAATATCCCATAAATTTGATTATTTTACTTAATAAAATTATCATCATAGAATATCTAGGAGGACTATTATAAAGGTGATGTATATGTACCTTGATTCTATAAATATTAAGTTTTGTGATGTTTTGTTGTTTTATTGATAGGTTGGACCAAATGCCATTCAAATAACATCAGCAGAGAAACTGAGAGTTTTAGGACATCAAGTATTACTGAATGATGTGTATTATGCTTCTGAAATAGAGGAGGTTGGTCAATGTTAAAAAAATTGTGGAAAAATAACATACTTATTTATATATATATTTTTTCATATTTCATACAGTATATAGGAAAAAGAAAGGAAATGGGGTAAATGTCAAGGATACAACATCCCATCTCCAGGTTAAAATGACCCAAAACAAAGCATCTAGGGGTAACCACACAGTCCTCAACAAGGTGAGGAACCTCCGACCATATAGCAAGCCCTAAATGGCCCCAAAAAAGGTAAAAAATTTGAATAAATCAATGGAAACAAACCACATTCAATAACCCGAATATGTTTATTTTTGCAGAGGAGAGGTGATAGATCTAGGCATTCAGCATAGAAATGTTACATACAAATATGAAAATCATTTAGTAAATTGTAACTTAAGCCTTTGTCATGCTTATAATATTATTGACAGCTGACAATGTTAATCTTCATATTCAAATTTACAATCCAGTATATTATGGAAAAGGTAGATAAACAGCAACATTGAAATTTTAACACTGATAAAAAGATGCTTTTAACAATACCTGTCATTGAAAGAAAAGATGTAGATAAATTTATAAAAATAAAAAAGCTCTATGCAGTGACTCAATGGCATATATATGTTAGAGTTAATATGTGTAATTAGTAAAAAAATGTACATGTATTTACTAAAATTTACTACGGCATCCAGAAAATATGTGTATTTACTGCAATTTCTCAGTATATACATGTACGTGAATTTACTAAAAGAGATGTCATATTTTACACATTTTTACTGAATTTAATATTTTAGTCCAAGTTGTTAATAGATTACTGGATCATGTCCACTTTCACTTTTAGTAAGAGTGTTGTTGCTTTAAATCATGTACATTTAAAATGTCAAAATCAGCTACATGTATATTTTCTAGATTGTCTATGCAAGACCTACATAGGTAGTCATGGATCTTTAACACTCCCAGTTAGCCATAGCAAGTTTTTACTATATCTAATAAGAGTGGTCCATTATCCTTTATACAGAAAACATATATTGAATATTTCAGTTACATATGTAGTATTTTCTCTAGGTATGTTTGGTCGATGATAACCAATTTACCTTGACTATATCCAATGAGAGTGGGCCATTATCCTTCATCCATAATGACTGTGACAACATTGTTCATGATATTATACACATCAGAACCAGATGGGAACTCTCACAACCTGTAAGTACTTAATTAACGTAAACTGTCATTATTATGAACACATGTTCATGTTCATTTACTCCATATCGTTTCATAAAACATTTACATATAAGTCGAAACATACATGTTTCTCCTTATATTACATGGTAGAATGTTTGAATGCAGTTACTGAATCCAACCTTGAAATTAACCATGTTGTTTTTGCCAACAGAGGTTCGGGTTACCATGGGTCATCTGTATAGCTAAACTTTAGTTACGCTAATACCTAAAAAGCTTGAAAGAGGTAGAATTAAACTACGAAGTTATGAAAAAGAAAGGAAATTGGGTAAATATCAAGGAGACAACATCCCATATCCAGGTTAAAATGACCCAAAACAAAGCATCTAGGGGTCAATGTACGGTCTTCAACACAGTGAGGAACCTCACACCATATAGCAAGCCCTAAATGCAATTTCCCTTGAGACTTAGAGATACTATTTAGATTAAGGATGTACATGTACTTATTTAAATGTAGCTGATTTATTTCTATGACTTTTTATTTGTAGGACACTGTAACAGTCCATACTAAGATCAGACCTAAAGATGTCCCGGGAACATTGTTAAATGTAGCTTTGTTAAACTTGGGTAGTTCTGACCCCAGTCTCAGGTCAGCTGCATACAACTTACTCTGTGCTCTAACTCAAACTTTTGATCTCAAAATAGAAGGACAGTTACTGGAAACTACAGGTGAGTTGAGATAATGTTGATCAAGTGTTCATCTTGCCTTATGGTCACATGTTTACTTTTATTACAAAAGAATTGTTAAATTTAGACTAGTACATATGCCATTAGACAAAGACAATGCATGCATAATAAATAGGAAGCGAAAAAAAAAAGCCCTGAACTAGAAAAGTGTTACACTACACAAACAAAATATGACATGGTGATCAATGATAATAGGTAGGTTAACATATGCATGACAATATCTGCTGTTGTGGGTGATAGAAAAATGCCAAAATCATTTGCTGAAAACCAAACTTTGTAATTTGGGAAATGAGATCAAAGTATCACTTCTGTAGATGTAAACTATCCTTTCCCAGTTAGTTCTTTTATTGATCCTATTTGCTGGGGCTATGAAAACCATTGATCAATTCAAATTTAAATACACATGTACCAAGTGGACAACAAGCAAAACTGTATTCTATGATTTAGTACAATGAACATAAATAAATGGTGTATCCCAGTTACTTGTATCAATTTAAAATTTCATATTACAGGTCTGTGTATACCAGCTAACAACACCATATTTATCAAAACAATCAGTGAAACACTGGCAGCTAATGAACCACATCTGACATTGGAATTCCTGGAGGAATGTATACAGGGATTTGGAAATTCCAACATAGAATTGAAACATTTATGTCTTGAATACATCACGCCATGGTTACCTAATCTTACCAGGTAAGGAGCGAAATGAGGTCAAAACATTAAGCAAGAATCGTGCTGAAATTCTCATAAGGTCATCTAGGACTTTCTTTGAAGCAATTGGGATGCAGAGCTAATTGGGTATTTTATTAATTAGGTGTGTTGCAGGGATGATGAAGGGTGGATGTAATTATCTTGGAATAATAGTATGTGGATACATATGCATATTTAGATAACACTGAGTGACTTTTAGTTAAAATTGTTTTGAGATGTGGAATAAGAGAATATGGAATATGTAAATTTTGATAATCCTTTATAAAGATGTTTGGTGAACAGGAGGAGATGAAAAAATGAGCTGCAAATGTTAGATAAAGAACTTAGTGAAATTATAGCTTAGATTTTTTTGTCATTATAGCTTAGATTTTTTTGTTATTATAGCTTAGATTTTTTTGTCATTATAGCTTAGATTTTTTTTGTCATGATAGCTTAGATTTTTTTGTCATTATAGCTTAGATTTTTTTGTCATTATAGCTTAGATTTTTTTGTCTGTTTATAGGTTCTGTCGACATACAGATGAGAATAAAAGACAGAAAGTGGCCCTTATCCTGGATAAACTAATCACCATGACAATAGAGGAAGTGGAGGTACAGTAACTCTTATTATGCTTAATTTGTTCATGATTTCCATTTGAAAAAAAAAATCAGTCTTTCAGTTATATCTGACTCTTATCAAAATCAATTTTGAATTATTTTCACAATGTTGCCTTCATAAAAGGCAAGTGAATTTTGAATATGTTTCTCTTTAAATGACAATACCTCCCTTATATAATGTACGTATACCTCTCTATTAGCCAATGTGAGCTAAATCTTCTTTACACATTAGCGGTGTGTAATCGTCAAGAAATGTTATATATTACAAGGTCAGTTAGTGACCTAATAAGGTATATACATGGGCAGTAAAATTTACATTGGGTTGAGAGTGTAGCTCGAGCCCATTATTAAATTAATTAACTAACTGAGTATATACCATATTAGGTTACTAACATACTGTTTGATGTTTATATCCTACCCATAGTCCATTGAATATATAAATAACATGTACTTGTGAAAATGACATTATAGATGTGAACATAGAGATGTCATGTATAATGGCTGCCTCTGACTATACTTTCCAGTCGCTGCGTATGGAATATATACAGGCAGCATTTGACATCTTTTGACAATTCAACGTTTCAGGACTTTACTAGAGATAGCATATAAACATATGTACTCTGTATTTTAGATGTATCCTTCCATTCAAGCCAAGATCTGGGGAAATATTGGCCAAGTAGCAGACCTGTTAGACATGGTACTGGATAGTTTTATCAAGGTAAAAATGACAATAGTGATTCTTGTGATGTATTATACATGCACATATATGTGCTAGAGAATACATGTAAAATATCTATTTAACAGTGATTAAGCCATTATAAAAAATTCTTAGATTCTCATCCAGCTGGGTGGGTTGGCAAATTTTATTTGTTATTTTTTATTACTTGTGATATAGAATGTTGTTAATTTTGAAGAAAATGGCAAAAAATCAGCAAGAATTTAATTTGGAATTTTTTGAAGGGGCTTAAAAGATCAGGTCAGGGGGGATGAGAATGTAGAATATTTTTTTTTAAATATATAGCTAATTTTTTAATAGTTTAATTTGTAAGATTATAATTATACCCCCTGCAAACGAAGTTTAGGGGGTATATAGGAATCACCCTGTCTGTCTGTCCGTCCGTCTGTCTGTCCGTCTGTCCGTCTGTCCACACTTCTTGTAAGCGCAACTCCTCTTAAACCACATGAAGGATATTGATGAAACTTTACACAAAGGAAGGACACTATATGGACGTGTGCATGAAGGAATATGATTAATGTCTGAAGCCAGGAAGGGGAGATAATTCAACTTTGACTTTGTGATGATTCTATCTGCACAGATGACCTCGTAAGCGCAACTTCTCTGAAACCACATGAAGGATATTGATGAAACTTTACACAAAGGAAGGACACTATATGGACGTGTGCATGAAGGAATATGATTAATGTCTGAAGCCAGGAAGGGGAGATAATTCAACTTTGACTTTTCATTGGTTCCATCCGCACAGATAACCTCGTAAGTGCAACTCCTCTTAAATCACTTGAAGGATTTCAATGAAACTTTACACAAAGGCAGGACACTTTATGGAGGTGTGCATAAAGGAATATAATTATTGTCCGAAGCTAGGAAGGGGAGATAATTTAACTTTGACTTTTCACTGGTTCCATCCGCACAGATAACCTCGTAAGCGCAACTCCTCTTAAACCACTTCAAGGATTTTAATGAAATTATACACAAGGGAAGGGCACTATATGGTGATGTGCATGAAGGAATTAAATTATTGTCCAAAGCCAGGAGGGGAGATAATTCAATTTTTAGATTTTCATTGATTCTTTCTGCAATGATTTTTTGGATTTAGACAACTTTCAAAATAAATAATTCAAAGGGTACCTGGTAGATATTTTGAAATAAAGGTGTTGAAGAAAGCATGTTTTTCATTGTAATCCTTGAGAAAAGTGTCAGAGCCAAAAAAGGTGGATTTTATTTTTGTCGGATTTTGACAGAAAAGTTATTTCTGGAGGATTAAATCATTATGTCCATACTCATATTGTATCCACACTTCTACTCTGTCCAAACCCACCTAAATTTGCACTTACCATATTGATTCAGGGTTCAATTAGCGGGGGGTATATCTGGCTGCCATTCGGCGACAGCTCTTGTTTTTCTTGACAAGACATTTCCTAGGCTAGGATTCTCTTAAATTATATTCTTCACTTCCTTTCAAGAACTTATGGTGTTTCCGATTAATTAATTTTTTTACCTCTAAAATTATTCAATATCTCACTTCCTTAGCATTCTGTCTTGATGTCAATTAAAAAGACAATTTTCTTTTTTAGAGAAGTGTAACTGGAGGTCTGGGATCAATACAAGCAGAAATCATGGCTGACACTGCAGTGGCACTGACGTCTGCTAATGTACAACTTGTATCAAGGAAAGTCATTGGTAGATTATGTAGGGTAAGTATGAACACCTTAGTAACCAGCAAATTTGTCTGAATTTTTACAGAATGTTTACCGTTTTACCTTCTCCATTTTGTTCAGAAGTAAAATTAATTTTGATAGAATCTTTTGAAAAGATTTTGATAAAACTTACTCAATGGATGAACATAATGCCAATGAAATAAAATGTGAGTCTGCCCCTGAATATCCAACAGTGGGGTTGATTGATTAATTCAGTGTTGGTAAATGTCAATTTTGGTGATAATTCATCTACATGTATATTTTTGGGAGAAATGTTGTAAAATATGGAATAACCATATTGATGTTAATGCCGTTTTAATTGCTTACAACACTTTGTATTCAATTAACAAGAAAAGTCACAAGATAATGCAGAAAATTTTAGCTGTTTTGAAACATTCATTTGCATTTTTTTATTTCTTTACAGTTAATAGACAAAACCTGCACCTCACCTACACCCACATTGGAACAACATCTTATGTGGGATGATATTGCCATCTTAGCCAGATATTTACTCATGTTGTCATTCAACAACTCATTAGATGGTAGGTCATTATTGTCTTAGGCAGACATTTACTCGTTAGATGGTAGCTCATTATTGTCTTGGTCACATAGCAAAAAGTGCAATTCCACGTTTTTTAGCCTAACACGAGTCTACTATTTGAAGGTACATCAAATACAATATAGGACTTATGAATCATATTCATACCAGAAAAAGTTCTTTTTTTATACTAAAAAAATCAATACATCAATGCATTGAGAGGGAATTACTAATTAATCAACACTGTTGAGCTAAGGATGATTTTTTTGTATTTTATCTATTTGTTGCGCATTAGGTTAATTGTTTTTCATCAAGTAAAATTTAGTTAAGGATGGTCATTCCTCAGGTTTTTGAAACTGTCTCTGACTTTCGGAATTCTCATACTTTATCCATCATGATGCATTAGAAAATTTTGTACACTGACCCCCAATTTTCTTTTCAAAATATGTTTGTATACATCTTGAATAAACTTCTGACAAAATTTGATGAAATTCTTGATATATCTTCATTGTATTTCAAAGGCCGATTGCCTTAATGCAAAGTAAATGAAAAATCTAGGGGAGTTCGGTTTCCCGCCAAAATTTCAGACACTTTAATCTTAAAAACGGGCACACTGACCTATCAATATTTTTTGCTTAAAATGATGTATGATCGATGTTCTAATACATAAACATACTGATTTCAAATCCTTGACATTCTGAACTTGAGGAGTGACCATCCTTAAAGAATTGTCATACAGGAAAAATTATAAATGCACTTCAATTTCATAAATAGTTTCTTTTTTATGTTATATATATTTATTTCAATTAGGTTTAGAAATCCAGTATTCCTTCTTACTGGTATCTGAGGCAATCGTTACACGAGAGTTCCTATCTCAAAAGTCCCGTATTGAGTTAAATTAACCTAAATGTTACAAAACACTTTAAATATTATCATCTGTCTAATGTGATTTAAAGTGTTTTGTAGACTTGTTTTTACTGTAGACTTGTTTTCTATTTTCAGTTGCCAGTCATTTGCCATTTTTATTCCACATTGTGACATTACTTGTATGTACAGGACCATTGTCTCTCAGAGCCTCCACTCATGGTCTCGTCATCAATATCATCCATTCTTTGTGTACATGTTCACAGTTAAATTTCAAAGGTAAGTTCCAGGTTGCCAAACCAATTACAGAAACAACATAGAGAAGGTAGAATATAGTGGTTCAGCCCCATAATTAAAGCCCCCTTAGATTGCATGTATTTTATACAGAAGTAATATTTATCATCAACCTTTCCTTATTTCTGGTTTATAGGGAAAAGTTACATTGGCTTTTTATAATGAAAAGAAAAAATAAAAAGTTGAATTAAATTATGTAAAATATTAGAATACTACTAACTCCTATCAAAAGATATGGATCGACCTATATAAAAAGACACAATACAAAACAAAATTAAATTAAGAAATAAGATTTTGAGAGATACAGGGATTTTGTTTGTATTTTCTATAATTTCTGTCCAGGATTTCTCAAATCTTGCTACTAACAAACATGATATATCATTTTAATAACATGAAAAATTATGTCAGATAAAATTTATTTTTCTAATTGACAAAGATGTACTTATCACAGAATTTGTATACAAATTTGAATTTATTGTCATACATGTTCTTATTACAGAAGCCACATTAAAAGTTCTGAAGATGAGCTTGGCTGAATTCTCCTTACCAAAGTTCTACCAGTTGTTTGGTATCAGCAAGGTTAAATCCGCAGCTGTCAGTGCATTCCGTACCAGTTATAGACCAGGGGATCGATCATTCACCATGTCACCACCAGAACACGAAAAATTATCACTCAGTTCATTAGAGACCATTGTTGATGCTTTGCTTGAGATTATGGAGGTAAAATGTCATCTACGAGTCAGTTTTTTTTTTCATTTGAAAAAAAAACCAAAATGTTGAAGAAATTGAATTAGTAGAAAAAGATTATTTTACATTTTTGAGATACCTATAACGTAAAATTTGCAGAAGTGAAAATTCTCATTCTGACTTTTCACAAGTTTTATACAAAAAGAAACTAAAAGATGATAAAAATGCATGAAAAATTGATGAAATTGTTTTTTTGATTACATGTGTGAAAAAAACATGTGGCAAATTATTTGAAAATAGAGTAGTTTGAAAAAGATTTGATAGTTTATTTTAATTTTTTTGTAGCTAGGTTTCTGTGTTGTACATGTGAATGTTGTAATTATTATTGAGGCTAGCCATGGGATATTTCATACTTTCCTTTTCATGGTTTGATTATGACACTGATTGAAGGTAAAACTATTGAGGAAAACTGAATGAACATAATATTTCTCTGATAAAATATTTTTCCAGTTTGGAAATAAATATTATTTTTTTTTAAAATTAAAATTCTTGCATTTGTGCAATTTGTGTCCGTTATCAGATGACTGAAGTTAAACTCATGAAGAGAAATAAAGCTCTGGAGATATCCTGTAGTGAGCTTCATACATTTGTTAGGAAAACCTGTGTATTTGTATTTCAGTGTCAATTTCAGGCCAGTGTCAAAGACATTCCAAATTGTGATTGGTTACAACAGTGGACTGATCTGTCAAAAAGGTAAGACAGGGTTACAACAGTGGACTGATCTGTCAAAAAGGTAAGACAGGGTTACAACAGTGGACTGATCTGTCAAAAAGGTAAGACAGGGTTACAAATGTGGACTTTCTGTCAAAAAGGTAAGAAAGGGTTACAAAAGTGGACTGATCTATCAAAAAGGTACGAAAGTGTTACAAAAGAGGACTGAACTGCCGAGTAGGTAAGGAAGCATAATAGGTTTTTGTATGGAACAGATCTAAGATCTTGGTATCTATCATAAAATATAGATTCTGCCTTTTTTTTGAAATGAAGAACAAAATGTGGAATAAAGGCTATCAAGATTTTTGTTCGATCAAATAGAATTCATTCTATACTTTAAACCAATACACCGATTGCACATTTGCGGGATCGCTCATTATTTTAGCCAAACAAGGAGTAACCTGGTACAAAACTGGTTCCAAGACGCTGATAGACGAAGATAGTAATTTCTTCATTTCCATTCAAGTTTCGTTTTTTGTGGGTTGGAAATGTTCCATTGTGGATTTCTTTGTTTTTACCAATATCTTGAATAACAACGTAAGATTCGTTGGTATAAAATATCTGTACCTTGCTCCAACGTTGGATGATGTCATTTTTCCTCCGCTTGACCCCAGATGACCTCGTCTAAATGACGAGTCAAATCCGGATTGGAAACTATGTGCAACCCATGTATTATTTTTGCAATCTTTGCAAACTTAAAAAAGTCATGATAATAAATTGTTGGGAATATTTAAACCCATATATGAATGCATCAATAGAAATAAAAAATGGCAAAAATAAGTCAGCACCAAATTTACTGGCAAAGGCACAATGTGAAATTTAGTATCAGCAAAAAGAAATTGGTTTACAGTATCATTTGAGTGAGCACCATGGCTACCGTTTGAGTACACATTTCATTGATAAAACCGGTATTTTTCACATTTGATCATGTTTGCAGTTGAAGTCCTGAAGAGGTCTAAGCATGATTGGAGCGTGATTCATGCCAAATGTCCCTAAATATATCACAATATCACAATTTTTTACATGTGAAAGCCAAAAACCATCCATCTAGGCATGATACATAATTTTACAAACTTAGAACCATCAGGACCTTTACAATTATCTCTAGAATCAACAATTCTTTTCCGTCTTCAACAAGTGAAGGGAATGGAATTGTTTGCATCTATCTTCAATTTTTCATTTCCCATTGACAGAAGAATGAATAAACTCCCTATGAAGTACTGATCTTTGTCCAGATTCTACCAGTTGTAAATTTTTATACGACCGCAAAAATTTTTGCGGTCATATAATGGTATGGTGCTGTCGTTGGCGTCATCGTCGTCGGCATTGTCGTCGTTGTCTGTAGACACTTTTGATTTTGGTCAGTAACTTTAGTTTCAGTTCGCCAATCCTTAAGAAATTTTAACACAATGTTCCTTGTTTTGAAAAAAAGGGGCCAAAAAGGGTTAAATTTGATGTTTTAACATATTTGACTGTAGAATCTTTATTATTTATCGGATTTTGATGGGGTTTGTTTCAGTGTCTTCCTGAGGAAATTTACAATCAGAAGAATGCCAATGGATTTCATGTGGCATTTACCGTTCACAAGATAAATGGGGCCCAAAGGAGGCCAATTTCAAAAATTTTTTTTTTTAATTTTTAGTCCGATTTTGATGCAGTTTTTTTGCAGTGGATTCCTTATGAAAAATTAACATAGCGCTGCACCATTAGATTTTTGATAACTTGTTCCCTTTCCAAGCTATGAGGGGCCCAATAGGGCAAAAATTGCAAACATGCAGATTATCTAAAATTTATTTTTCATCCAATTTCAATGGGATTTTTTTCTCTAGATTCCTCTCATTGTAGGCTTTAAGTAATATGTCGACAGATTTGGCGTAGCTCTTACCGTTTCCGAGCTATTAGGGGTCAAAAGGGCCGAAATTGTAATTTTTAGAAATATGTAAAATCTTTATTTTACATCAGATTTTGATGGGAGTTTTTTCTTTGGATTCCTCTCAATGTAAGCTTTCAGCAGTATGTCAACAGATTTGATGTAGCTCTTACCGTTTCCGAGCTATAAGGGGTCAAAGAGGTCAAAATTGCAATCATTAGAAATATGTGAAGTCTTTATTTTTCATTAGATTTTGATGGGATTTTTATCTTTGGATTGTTCTCATTTTAAGCTTTCAGTGATATGGCAGTATATTTTACATTGCTCTTTGGTTTCCAAGCTAAAATGGGTCAAAGGGGCCAAATTGCAATATTTCAAAATATGTTATTTTTCATTTGATTTCAACCTGAGTTTTTTCTTTGGATTTCTCTTGATGGTAGTCAACAGAATTTCTTAGCTCTTACAATATCCTAGTAATAAGGGATAAAAAGAGCTAATTTTTATTTTCACTAGTTTGTGTCCAGTTAATTTCTGTGACAAGGTCCTTACTGTGTCCACATTAATTTTAGTTTACACTTGTTCAAATTTCAGTGGTCAACATGCTGAGGTCGTATCATGCTGCGCTCAGCGTAGCCCTTTATGAAATTAAACCAATAACAGTTCTGGTTGAACTATTATACAATAGCCTAATGTTTGGATATTTATTTTTGTAGATTTGCATTCCAGTATAACCCTGCATTACAACCAAGAGCTATTATTGTGTTTGGATGTATTAGTAAAACTGTAACAGACTCAGAAGTTAAACAACTACTGAAAATCATGATGAAGGTAAAGAAAGTGGGGTAGGGGATTGGGTAGGGCTGGAGGTCTCTAAAGTATAATCCAGCATTACAACCAAGAGCTATCATTGTGTTTGGATGTATCAGTAAAACTGTAAGACTCAGAAGTCAAACAACGACTGAAAATCATGATGAAGGTGAGTTTAGACAGGGGGAGGGGGAGGGTGTGTGGGTGGGGAGTGGAGGTCTACACAGTATAATCCAGTATAATCCAGCATTGCAACCAAGGACTATGATTGTGTTTGGATGTGTCAGTAAAACTGTAATAGACTCAGAAGTCAAACAGCTACTGAAAATTATGATGAAGGTGAGTTTAGACAAGGGGAGGGGGAGGGTGTGTGGGTGGGGAGTGGAGGTCTACACAGTATAATCCAGCATTGCAACCAAGGACTATAATTGTGTTTTGATGCATCATTAAAACTGTAATAGACTCGGAAGTCAAACAGCTACTGAAAATTATGATGAAGGTGAGTTTAGACAGGGGGAGGGGGAGGGTGGGTGTGTGGGTTGGGGCTGGAGGTCTACACAGTATAATCCAGCATTACAGCTGTAAAACTGTAACTGACTCTGAAGTCCAACAGCTACTGAAAATTACGATGAAAGTTTGTATAGGCCGGTGGGATCGGGGAATAGGTGGATTTCTGGGCAGGGATGGATATTGGGTCCACACAACAACAAGAGCTATTATTGTCTTTGGATGTACATGTATCAGTAAAACTGTAACTGACTCGGAGGTCAAACAACTACTTAAGGTTAGTTATGGTAGGCTGGTCATAGACTTGGGTCCACATAGAACAATGCAGTGTATAACATGCTTACTGTATAGGGCTCTATATTCGTGGTAAGAAATTTTCGTGGTTTTCAGCATTGGATGTATTCAGGGGGTTTTGTATTCACGGATTTTAAGTTGAAGTCATTATGTTCATTTATATTCAGGTTTACAGTAAAATATTCGCGGGTATTTATTTTCACGGTTATCGTTTTTAAACGCGAATAGCGCGAAAATTAATACCCAGCGAAATATAACAACCATACAGTATTAAATTGCACTTTACAAAAGAGATTTGGGGAAATGATCTGAGAAAATTATTCAGTCAAAGGCACACTAAACACCAAAATACATTTTATAATTACTACCATTCTACTTTTGTAGGATTGATAATTTAGTATATGGAATACCCCTTAATTACAGAAATCTCTTACATGTTTTGGTTACCATAGCTTGAGTTCTGTTATCTCTCATCTGTTTAAAATTGGTATAACAACATTCTTAAGGATGACCATTATTCTCTATGTCAAATTTAAAATCAAAGATTGCTACAATTATAGCTTGAAATAAGAAATATTTTCATAGATATTTTATTGTGTTAAAATTATTTTCAGGCATTAGAATCATTTACAGACCTCGTTCTGATAGAAGCCATCGTTATGTGTATGACCAGATTACAGCCACTCCTCAGATCTGTAAGTATAATGTCTTGGGTTTAGAATTTCAAAATGTTTCAGTCTGATAGAATATAAACAATAGATTGATATAGGAAAAAATGTAAGATTGGTGTACTATGTCTTAAGAAATATGCAAGAACCCAACCTCTCAAGATTTTTCATTGATCTCATTTCTGGATCCAGGGGCAGGGGATGAAACCTCTTTACTGAAAAAAAAATCATGCAAAAAGTAGGCAAAATAATTATAAAAGTTTGTCTTTATTTATTAAGCCAAATAAAATAAATAGTTTGGTTCTCAGACACTGTATGCGCTTAAAAAAAAACATGTGGATGGAACGAGTTTTTTGCCGTTCCGGAAAAAAATTGCCGCCATGCTGATTCCAATTTGTCAAAATAAAATTTAAAATTTGGCGCCAAAAATCCTTTTCAAGCGACTTTCCGATAAAACTCATAGATGATCGCAATCTATAGTAAACAAAATCATAACAGCCGACACAGTTCTTGTGAGTCTTTCGGTAAATTATAAGGCCACACAGATGGTCCCATGGACTATTATACCCATAGAATCAAAGGACACTGTTGAACAATTGTGCGCAAAGCTGTTTTCTGGCGATTTGCCATAAATTACAATTGCAAAAGAGAAGAACCCACTTGAATCTCAGGGACTTTGTTTTTACCATCGGAAAAATCCGGTTATTAGAATGGTGAAATGGGTGGCGGGCGAGCGACTGATAATAGGTACATCAATTGTCCGGAGCAAATCTCCTACAGTTTTTAAGTTAGAAGATTTATATTTTGCAGATCATTTGTACATATATCAAAGGTGTGCATGTTATGTTGATTTCTGATAATTAATGCCAAAATTACCAGTTGTTGAACTTGGTCACTTTTTCGTCAAAAGTCTGCCCGTAGGGTACCCCTTTTGTCCGGAGCAAATCTCCTACAGTTTTTGAGATAGAAGATTTATATTTTGCAGATCATTTGAACATATATCAAAGGTGTGCATGTCACTTTGATTTTGATTTCTGATAATTTATGCCAAAATGACCAGTTGTTAAACTTAGTCATTTTTACGTCAAATGTATTGCTATATAGGGTTGCCTTTTGTCTGGAACAAATCTCCTACAGTTTTTGAGATAGAAGATTTATATTTTGCAGATCATTTGAACATTTTGATTTCTGATAATTTATGCCAAAATTATCAGTTGTTGAACTTAGTCATTATTATGTCAGATACTGTATCTGACAACAGGGTACCCATTTAAAAGAAAACCCAGTTTGCTGTCACATTGACAGCTTTCCTCTTGTTGATGTTTACTTTGGCAAGATTATGCAGGAAAAAAAAACTTGATACAAAAAATCCCTTGCCTTTTTCAGAAAACAGTAAAATTAAAAATTTAAACCCCTACCTACCTTGCCATTTTTTCAAAATTAAATGTCTGAGAACCAAAGAATTAATTTTACATGGCCTAATTGGGAAACCCAAACTATATAATGAAAAAAAGTAATATTGCAATGTTTATTTTTTCAGGACTCTCCAATACACAAGTTCCTGTTTTGGATGGCCATTTCAGTACTACAGTTAGATGAGTTGTCGTTATATGCTGCAGGCCTGGCATTGTTGGAACAAAACTTGCATACTCTAGATAACATGGGATTATTTGATATTAAGGTAAGATGATACACCAATTCCTGTTTTGGATGGCTATTTCTCTAATTTCTATCCAGTTTTCACATTTCCTGAACGGTATGGAAACATTTGTTCTCCTCTCTAGAGAGGAGAACAAGTTTCGTGAAATTTCCCACCAAATTTATTCGGAACACAATCCTCAGTGTTTTTCGTCCAGTCTTTAGAGAAACAGTTTCCAAAACTTAAACATGTTAATTATGAAATTTCTCACATCGCGTCAAAATAAATTTTGAATTGTTTAAAAGCTCGGCAAGCCTCTCTTTCAAACATTTGCAAAATTTATTTAACTTGATGTGAGAAATTTCATAATCAATTAGTTCTCGTTATGGAAACTATATATCAATACTACAGTTAGATGAGTTATCATTATATGCTGCAGGTCTGGCATTGTTAGAACAAAACTTACATACTCTAGGTAAGATGATAAATTCCTGTTTTACATTGTTTGTTTAAGTAACACATTTCTGTATGATACCAAGAAGAACAGAAAAACTTCTGCTTGATATTAAGTGGAAATTATAATAGGTAGCAAGATTTTGTGTAATAGTTAGGTCATTTAGCAAAATTTTATTCTATATCAAAGTGATCAAGCAAAATCAGACTTTATATCAAGTTAATCAGACAAAATTATTTTCGATATCAAGGTAATCTGGCAAATTTGTACTTGATAATAAGGTAATCACACAAAATTGTACTTGATATCAAGGTATTCAGACAAAATTGTATTTGATATGAAGTTAATGAGACAAATTGTATTCTATATCAAGGTAATCACACAAAAATTGTACTTGATGTCAAGGAATTCAGACAAAATTGTATTTGATATGAAGGTAATCAGACAAAATTATATTTGATATCAAGGTGATCAGGCAAAATTATATTTGATATCAAGGTAATCAGGCAAAATAGAATTTTAAGATATATTTGCCTAAGAAAGCAACAAAAAGGGTGCAATAAATTTCTGGATATTGAATTATTATGTTGCTATATGATAAAATAGTTCATGGTATAGGTTTGTTGAGTTATCAAAGATTTTGTACAATTGTAGGGGAATGGGAATTCAAAATTAAATGAATCATATATGCTATTCCAACAATCACAGATTTATCTGATTTAGTAATTTCCTTGCTCTATAATATACAAATTTTATCCATCACCATTATTATTATAGTATTTGAAGCGTGATCTTCATTCTCTCTGACATTGTTGCATTTTCAGCCTTTAGAAACCATTATGATAGAAACAAGAGAACCATTAGAATGGCACTTTAAACAGCTGGATCATGCCATGGGACTCAGTTTTAAAGCCAACTTTAACTTTGCTTTAGTAGGACATTTACTTAAAGGTACAGTTATTAAGAATTTTTATCGTTTGAGTTTTTACTATAAACTAACATAACCAATTGGCTTAGCGATAATGATTTTTGCAAATCATGACATTACTGAATATACATGTACTTGCAAAAAGTTCCTATGATATTTTTTTTACTAGGGTATTAATGTAATACATTTTGATTTCTTATCTGCAAT
Source organism: Modiolus philippinarum (assembly GCA_002080025.1). Taxonomy (NCBI): domain Eukaryota; kingdom Metazoa; phylum Mollusca; class Bivalvia; order Mytilida; family Modiolidae; genus Modiolus; species Modiolus philippinarum. The sequence continues at coordinate 196,617 of MJUU01045072.1, forward strand.
TCCCTATTTTTTGTACCCAGGACCATGCTTTTTGTAGCAGTTACCTCCCTTCTTGGGTAGTGTCACAACAAAGGCAAAACAGAGGGAAATCTACATTTTCAATATTTTTCGGCATATGCAGAATACCTGACCAAATTTTGATGGCTTAAAAAGTACTCAGACACAAGGTTATTTTGAACCCTCAGTGTATTTTTATTAATTATACCCCCACAAACAAAGTTTGGGGGGTATATAGGAATCACCCTGTCTGTCCGTCCGTCCGTTCGTCCACACTTCTCGTAAGTGCAACTCCTCTTTAACCACTTGAAGGATTTTGATGAAACTTTGCACAAAGGAAGTACACTATAATTAGATGTGCATGGAGGAATATAATTATTGTTTGAAACCAGGAAGGGGAGATAATTAAACTTTGACTTTTAGTTGATTCCCTATGTATGGGTTACCTCATAAGTGCAACTCCTCTTAAACTACATGAAATATTTTGATGAAACTTTACACAAAGGAAGGACACTATATGGAAATGTGCATGAAGGAATATAATTATTGTCTGAAACCAGAAAGGGGAGTTAATTCGACTTTGACTTTTTGTTGATTCCCTATGAATGGGTTACCTCATAAGCTCAACTCCTCTTAAATCACTTGAAGGATTTTGATGAAACTTTACGCAAAGGAAGAACACTAAATGTAGATGTGCATGAAGGTATATAATTAATGTCAGGAACCAGGAAGCTGAGATAATTTGACTTTGACTTTTCATTGATTTCCTATGTATGGGATATCTCGTATTTTCATAACTCCTCTTAAACCACTTGAAGGATTTTGATGAATCTTTGCACAAAGATATGATTATTTTTATACGACCGCAAAAATTTTTGCGGTCGTATAATGGTATGGTGCTGTCGTCGTCGTCGTCGTTGTCGTTGTCGTTGTCGTCGTTGTCTGTAGACACTTTTGTTTTGGGTCAATAACTTTAGTTTCAGTTGACCAATCCTTATGAAATTTTAACACAATGTTCCTTGGCACAAAAGGAAGGCTTGGCTTAGTTTTGGTCATTGTGGCCCCACCCGTTTTGGGAAAAGGGGCCAAAAAGGGTTAAATTTGATGTTTTAACATATTTGACTGTAGAATCTTTTTTATTCATCATATTTTGATGGGGTTTCTTTCAGTGTCTTCCTGAGGAAATTTCCAATCAGTAGTATGCCAACGAATTTCATGTGGCATGTGCCGTTCATGAGATAAATGGGGCCCAAAGGGGGCAAATTTCAAAAATTTAATTTTTTTATTTTTAGTCCAATTTTGATGCAGTTTTTTGCAGTGGATTCCTTATGAAAAATTAACATAGCGCTGCACCATTAGATTTTTAATAACTTGTTCCTTTTCCAAGCTATCAGGGGCCCAATGGGGCAAAAATTGCAAACATGCAGATTTCCTAAAATTTTTATTTTTCTTCCAATTTCAATGGGATTTTTTTCCTTAGATTCCTCTCATTGTAGGCTTTAAGAGGTATGATGACAGATTTGGCGTAGCTCTTACCGTTTCCGAGCTATTAGGGGTCAAAAGGGCCAAAATTGCTATTTTTAGAAATATGTAAAATCTTTATTTTACGTCAGATTTTGATGGTATTTTTTTCTTTGGATTCCTCTCAATGTAAGCTTTCAGGGTTATGTCAACAGATTTGAGGTAGCTCTTACTGTTTCNGAGCTATAAGGGGTCAAAGAGGTCAAAATTGCAATCATTAGAAATATGTGAAGTCTATTTTTCATTAGATTTTGATGGGATTTTTATCTTTGGATTGTTCTCTTTTTAAGCTTTCAGTGATATGGCAGTATATTTTACGTTGCTCTTCAGTTTCCAAGCTATAATGGTTCAAAGGGCCAAATTGCAATACTTCAAAACATGTGAAATCTTTATTTTTCATTGGATTTCAACATGAGTTTTATTCTTTGGATTTCTCTTGATGGTAGTCAACAGAATTTCTTAGCTCTTACAATATCCTAGTAGTAAGGGATTAAAAGAGCTTTTTTCATTTTCACCAGTTTGTGTCCAGTTAATTTCTGTGACAAGGTCCTTATTGTGTCCAGCAAATTACTGTGTCCACATTAATTTTATTTTACACTTGTTCAAATTTCAGTGTTCGACACGCTGCGGTCGTATCATGCTGCGCTCGGCGTAGCCCTTTATTTGAAATCAGGAAGGGGAGATAATTCGACTTTGACTTTTCGTTGATTCCCTATGTATATGTAACCTCATAAGCTCAAATCGTCTTAAACCACTTGAAGGATTTAATGAAACTTTAGACAAATGAAGGACACTATTTGGAGATGTGCATGAAGGAATGTAATTATTGAACAAAACCAGGAAGGGGAGATAATTTGACTGTGAGTTTCATTGATTCCTTCTGCAATGATCTCTTTTTTCAAAGAAATAATTTAAAGTGCAGATATTGTGAAATCAAACTGTTGGAGAGACAAGTTGTTCTCAAAGTGTTGAAATGAAATTTCTGTAATACTTATGTGTAAAATGTCAAATAGGCTAAAAAAGGGTGAATTATATATTTGTCTGTTTTTGACAGAGTATTTTCATTGGAACTTCTTCAAGTTCTTTCTTGAAGATTATATCATTGTGTCCATACTTGTATTGTGTCCACACTTCTACTGTGTCCACACCTGTATTGTGTCCACATTTACTTCAATTTGCACTTACCATATCGATTCAGGGTTCAATGAGCGGGGGGTATATTTGGCTGCCATTCGGTGACCGCTCTTGTTTACCTTTGATTTGACTGACGAGTTAGCTGTATTTATTCCATATTAGTTATGTTGTAAGAAGCAAAGGGTAATAACTTCAAAATCAAAGATACCGTCCTATAAATACCGGATCCTGGCTTACGATAAGACTGAATATCTGTTTTAATGGAACAGCCTTTGTTTTTGATCAAATAATTTGAGCACATACACATTTTGTATTGTTATATATTTCAGGATTTAGACATCCACAACCAACAACTGTCTCCAGAACAATACGGGTACTTAACCAGCTCCTGTCAATCACAGTGAAGCCAACCAATAGGTTTGTTATATTGTATGATACCCCTTCCCCAATTCACCAGCTTCTGTCAATCACAGTGAAGCCAACCAATAGGTTTGTTTTATTGTAAGATACCCCCTCCCCCAATTAACCAGCTTCTGTTAATCACAGTGAAGCCAACCAATAGGTTTGTTATATTGTAAGATACCCCTCCCCCCAATTATCCAGCTTCTGTCAATCAAGGTTTGTTATATTGCAAGATACCCCCCTCCCCCAATTAACCAGCTTCTGTCAATCACAGTGAAGCCAACCAATAGGTTTGTTATATTGTAAGATACCCCCCCCCAAAAAAAATTATCCAGCTTCTGTCAATCACAGTGAAGCCAACCAATAGGTTTGTTACATTGCAAGATACTCCTGCCCCCATTAACCAGCTCCTGTCAATCACCGTGAAACCAACATAATAGGTTTGTAATATTACAAGATACATATACATCCCTTAAGTGTTACTCAAAGTTAAACAACCAATAGATCAGTTATTAATCAAATTACCTCCTTCAAACTAACAGTCACTTTGACACTGACAAATTGGTCAGTTGCACTACAAGTTAACCTGCACTACCACCCCCCTACCCCAAACTGTAAGTTGCATTGGAATCAACCAATGCATCAATTATATTTCATTACAAGATATTTCCTCCCCTCCATTAACCCCAATAAAAAAATCTGCAGAAACATGACAGCACAGATGTATACCAAACTTCAGGTAATTTAAAAACCTTTTGGGTTTGTATTAGAGGAGAGTCAGAGATTCAGGGGTAGATATTACGAAAATAAAATCTATGATTTACCCCACAGATCCTTAAATAGAGTGTGATTATCTCATACATTCCACTTCATTCCCACCAGAAATTATAGTGCCACAGTTACATTGAAAGGGTCTATAGGTACATATGGGTTAGATTCAAAATTAACCACACCCATCACAAATACCTTTTATAAAACACAGTGAAATGAAATAATAGGTTGGATAGATAAAATTACACATGACAGAAAGGCAAATCTTAAGATAATTTTTTACTGGCATAAACTAGGATATATAGGAAATGTATCTCAAAGTATTACATAAACACCATGTCTAATAGATAATATTGTAAATAAAATTAATTTGGTTTTTTTTTGTATTTAGGGACAAATTTGAAGTTACAAGAGAAACAGTGCCATATTTAGCAGGTATGTAATGTTAGGAGAGAAAAGTTTGTAATTGGAAATTATATTTTTTGTATTGAAATCTGAAAAAAAATCTCAAAAACTATATACTTTAAATTCCTTTTACTTTAGTTTGTTGCATGAATATTGGAGAGGATTGTGTTTAATAAATGAAAAATACATTGCAAGGCTATAAGGTTATACAATGTAATTAGCATTTTATGAGGCTTAACATTCCTTGATATGTTCATGATAAGGGAAATTCTTGCTTTTCTGGGGTTCCCATTTTTGTTACACAAATTTCCATCATATCTGAACTAGCTGATGACTATTTCTGGAAACATTATATTTTAATAGAATTATTCTATTTTTGTTATTGATGGGTGGGCAAAGTGGAAAGATGTTATATTATCTTCTTCCCCTTTGTTGATAAGTAGTAAGAAGGTTATAATATTTTGTGCTTATTTAGAAATTCACCAGCCTGTTTACATGTAAGGAATTTATTTTGTAGCATTAGTTTCTGTGTCTGAGGAAGTGCGTAGCAGATGTCATCTCAAACACCGTATCAGTCAGTACATGATGTCAGAATCGCCTTCCAGTGACAGTTTAAATGCAGAAATGGGTCAAATGACTACAACACCAGGGGGCAGTTCAAACAGTTCAGCAGGCTCTGGACAATCAATTCCATCAACGCCAGCCCCTCCTGCCCCACCGACAACACAGCAGAATAACACACTTCCGATGGCAACGCCCACCCCTAAAAGACAGAAGAGCTGGGATTTTTTAGATCAGTCTGCAATGAATACAGCTAGAGGCATGCAGAAAGGAAATACTCATCTAACTCAAGCTCAGGTATGACCATATCATCTAATTGAGGCTCATTTATGGCAATGTTATGTAATGCAAGCTCAGGTATGGCAGACTTCTTTATCTTAAGTTCAAGTATAGAATTATCCCCGCCTGTCACGCGGGAGACCGGGGTTCGATTCCCTGCCGGGGAGGATATATTTTACCCGGCACCTGAATCGGTTTTCAGGGGCTTCAGCTACAGAGCTGCCGGGCGCGTCCCCAGGTGGTGGATAGGGGAATGCCCTGTCTATGCGGGGTAGTCAGGTCATAATACGGAAAGCCTGACTGCGAACCATTGTAGCCAAACTGTGTGGAGAAACGCCACGCTCCATGCAGTATAAAGACCCCTTCTATATTTCTCTAAAGAGAGCAGACGCACTGGGTGTCGTATGGAAGGCTAAATTTCCTGCCCCTACCCATTTCTCCAATTTTCCAGTGGCAGTCAAGTCGTTGCCCAGGTTGTCCCTTCCACCTTTATTTCTTTCTTCTGATACTTTCAATTTTTTGAATTGATTAACTTGTTCTCGTCCTGATATAGCTGAAATATTGCTCATTGGACGTTAAACTCTAACTAATCAATCAATCAATCATTTAGTTCAAGCTCAGATATGGCAAACTTCTCCAACTTGAGTTCAGGTATAGAAATGACCATCTAGTTCAAGCTCAGGTATGACAGTTCTGTCAACTGAAGGTCAGTTATGGCAAGGTTATCTAATTCAAGATCAGAGATGATGGTGTTACATGATTGAACCTCAGATATTGAAAACTCATCTAAAAGCAAGCTTTGATATCAATTGGATGTTTTACATTTGGTTTTGTATGTGTGTTTAAAACAGATTAATTGAACTGATTTTGATATACATGTGTTTTAGATATTGAAAATGCACCCTTACATGTTTGTAATAAGGAGAAATTACAAAAAGCTATCATTCATTTAAAATGATCTTTGGACTGAGATTAATGAGAGCACTTCTGGAGTGTTATGGACTCTGCAGGCATTATCTTGAACATCCCTACATTTTCAAATGGTAAATATAAAATGTTACATGAATTAAAACATTCACTGTATAATCTAACAATTTTAGACAAGATGTTATTTTCGGCAACTAGGAACATGACTTACCATTTTTGTCGGACTAAAGGTTGAGACCCTTTTTGATTTGAATTTACAGTTTACCATTGTAACCCAATAGAAAAAATGTCAATCACTATAATTTTCTGCCCAAGATGACAAGTTTACCATTGTTATAGAGTAAAATGTCCTACTACCTGTACTAATACAGAACTTTATTTTACAGCAATCAAATAGTCCTAAGGTATGGAGAAGTCTCGACAGTGAACCTAACGCCAGACCTCCATTGTATAAAACACGGAGCAGATCAATGCCTTCTCCGTGTTCCAAAAAAGATGGAAAATCTGGACTAGCAGTGAGAGTTGGTAGAGGGTCGGTGTCTAATGAGAACAATGTGTTACTAGATCCAGAAGTCCTGACAGATTATCCCACACAAGTCCTTGTTTTAACTGTTCTGGTAGGAATTATTACTAGTCTTTGTTTAGAAATTATAAATTACAAGTTCATACGATAATGTGTTTACTTAATTAAGCTACCTTTAGAAAATTTCATTCATTCACCGATATTTATACCCCTCCACATGAATTGGCAAGGTATTACCGTATATCGGGTTATTTTTGCGTCGGCTTTTGTTCGCGATTTTGGTGTTTAACAGGTGAGTGAAAAATTCGCTAAGTTTATAATTCACGTTTTTATACTCAACCTAATGCATCTAATGTTCAGTGAAATTTTAGCGGAGGCTAAAATTCGCGTATGGTTGCCTACCGCTAAAATAGCGAAAATTAGACACACGCGAAAAAATCCCATTATATGGTATATGATACCCTCTGTCATGTCTTCCATGTCTGTCCCTTAAAGATTTCTGACTGATAACTTTGTGCAAAAAAACATATAGTACTGTCTTAAAACTTGGTATGTAGCTAGTGTTCCATAAAACTGTCTATATCTAAACTCGAATAGAATTTTAACAGGCACTTTCATGCAAAGAAAAACTCTGGAATGATTTGAAAGATAGCATATTCAGCCAGTAAATTTAAAACCAACTTAAGGACTCCAAAAAGGTCTATTGACACTACATAAAATTAATCATACATATTGAAAAATGTATTATTTTTTGATAGGCGACATTGGTGAGGAACACAACAGATGAAAATGAGGCTAGAATATTATATGAGTATTTAGCTGAAGCTTCCGTGGTTTTTCCTAAAGTATTCCCTGTCATGTAAGTATTGTATTTTACAAATCTGGTGTATTTGTTGTATGTTTACTATGTATATAGACAATTACAGTACATTGACTTGACATAAACGCAATATAAGGATGAGGCTTAGAAACACAAAAAAATGTGAGCCTCTGGTGAGCATTTTCACAGTTTTGAGCCGAATCCTTATATTCCGTTTTATGTTAAGTCAATGTGCTATTATTGTGTTTATACTGCAACATATAACAAGCCAAATTTTATAAAATAAATCGGTGAAAGTTATGATTCAAAAAGTAAAGGGGACGTCGTTAGTTTGAGAAGAATCCATGCTTTCTTGCAGTGTCATGGAACAATTTCTACAGAAACATGTTGACGTCATTTACAGATGTTATAATGTGAACAATGAATTATTTTTGTATTTCAGACATGCCAAGATAAACAATGTATTATCCCTGTGTCGTATCAAGCCATACTGAATGCTGTTATTTTTGTGTTTCAGACATTGGTTATTGGATGCTAAGATAAACAATGTATTATCCCTGTGTCATGATCAAGCCATACTGAATGCTGTTATTTTTGTGTTTCAGACATTCGTTATTGGATGCTAAGATAAACATTGTATTATCCCTGTGTCATGATCAAGCCATACTGAATGCTGTTATTTTTGTATTTCAGACTTTTGTTATTGGATGCTAAGATAAACATTGTATTATCCTTGTGTCATGATCAAGCCATACTGAATGCTGTTATTTTTGTATTTCAGACTTTTGTTATTGGATGCTAAGATAAACAATGTATTATCCC
>MJUU01045072.1:205119-229668 GCA_002080025.1 Modiolus philippinarum
TACTGAATGCTGTTATTTTTGTATTTCAGACATTCGTTATTGGATGGTGAGATAAACAATGTATTATCCCTGTGTCATGATCAAGCCATACTGAATGCTGATATTTTTGTATTTCAGACATTCGTTATTCGATGCTAAGATAAACAATGTATTATCCTTATGTCATAATCAAGCCATACTGAATGCTGTTATTTTTGTATTTCAGACATTCGTTATTGGATGCTAAGATAAACAATGTATTATCCTTGTGTCAAGATCAAGCCATACTGAATGCTGTTATTTTTGTATTTCAGACATTCGTTATTGGATGCTAAGATAAACAATGTATTATCCTTGTGTCATGATCAAGCCATACTGAACGCTGTACAGAGTATTATACAGAACATGATTGCCTGTGAAGATGTTTCCCAACAACAGTTGTCATATCTGCAGAGTAAGTTATCTCCCTTTCTTATGTCAACTTATTTGTTTGGGAGTCTCAGAAATATATTTACTGTATATTAAGGTTGTCATATCTACAGATTCAGTTATCTTCCTTTCTTATGCCAGTTTATTTGTTTGGTGGAAAATCTCAGAGTTATTTCCCTTTGTTATGCCAGTTTATGTGTTTGATGAACATATCAGAACAATATTTACTGTATATTTAGGTTGTCATATCTACAGAATAAGTAATCTCCCTTTCTTATGTAAATTTATTTGTTTGGGAAAGTCTCAGAAATATATTTACTGTTTATTAAGTTTTAAGATCAACAGAATAAGTTATCTCCTTTACTTATGTAATTTTTTTTGTTTGTTTGGTAGATTCTCAGAACTATATTTACTGTTTAAATAGGTGGTGATATCTACAGAGTAAGTTATCTCCCTTTCTTACATCAATCTATTTATGTTGGGGAGAATCTCAGAAATATATTAATTGTTCATTTTGTGAATTTTTTTGGAGGATGGATTCCAAGAATGGCCACAAAAATATCAAATAACATATTCATGCAAATACTTGATTATGTGGTTTTGGTTAATTAGGTCAATTTCATGTCAATACGAGTTATTTTACTAATTGGCATCAGACTTGAAAAACTCTAGAACACTGGTCCATTTTTCATTCCAAAATATGATGGGCCAAAAGTGGCATAGTTGGGATAAGATTGAGTTTTGTAGAAGTCTTGTATTCCTTTAAGACAAAACATATGAAAATATCTGGTTTCTGATATGGTGTCTGCACATCTATACCATCTTATACATGAATGTGAAAGGGTTAAGTAGGGTCAATTTTAAATTTGACAACCACCAGTTTTATGAGAAAGTAATATGTAAAGAATAAAAATGATCAATTCTATCTACAGGTATTGGATTTGGTGGACTGTGGAGATTTGCAGGAACTTTTACGAAGGTAATTTTACCTACTGTATATCTGCAAACAAGGTATCAAACAAACAAACACAAAATAAGAAAAGAGACTAAAAAGAACAACAACAACAAAAAAACACAACAAAATAAAAACAAAACAAAAATTTAATTACAACAGGACATGTCAGGAGTAACCAGTAAATTGCATTATATTGTAAAAAAAATACATGTATTTTTATATCTTTTTTAAAGTCAAGACATTGACCCACTTTTCTCTTTTGTTCTACTCTGGATCAATTTACAAAGCAGGCTTAGAAAATGTGTTAAGAATTAGACTTCAACAATGTGTAAATGCCCACCTCCCCTTTCAAATTATTAATTGCCTCCTACAAAGTTAAACTGTATTTAATTAAAAAACTTGTTTTGAAGGTCATTGTTGTTGATTCCATAAGCCGCTGTCTGTAATGATAAAACAGTTTTAATACAGATTTTACTGTAAATTACACAAAGCAGTTTTCAATCAGAACTCCAAAGTCTGGAAGGAACGAGAATCATTTTGTTAACTCAGTTTTAATTCTGATTAATAATTTATTTCTCACTTTTAGAACCAGACTAACATTGGCCTTATCCAGGGTTTCTATAGTTTGAATCTTCAATGTAGAGGTAACTAATTCGACGGAACAAATTGGAGTATTCAAAAAATGTTTTTCAGGACCACATTCTGCTACTAGGGTCCAACTTGAGATCTGATCAAATTTTGTTCATATGGGACTCTATTTTCTACCTGAGTTCAAAATGAAAATGGCCATTGCATTTTTATCCATGGACTCGCACCATATTTTCAGATTTGATGCAAGGTTAAATTTAAATTTAATATGATGCAAGGTTAAAATTTAATAGTCTTATTGTAATGTTTGTTTCAGTCTGCGCCCAGTGATACAGCAGAGCTATTGGTTAATTGTTTGGAAGCCATGATGATGGAGAACTGTTTACCCGGTGATGACCTTGACATTTTAAATCCATATCCCAAATCTCTAGGAATCTCGTCTAATTTAAATTTATCAAGTTCAATGTCTAGTTTAAGTGTCAGTAGCATGCACTCGCCCACGGACAAAGAAAACGTAGATAAGAATGGAGCCGCTGGAGGAAGTCGGATGAGACATGGATCTGCGAACAATATCACAACTAAAAATAGAGCTGGTAGTTTTAAACGGAAAGACAGTAAGAAGAAAGGGAGCATTGAAACAATAGAGTAATTGTTGTTATTATTTTGTTGTTTATCATTTTGTCTTTCATTCCATTGTTATTGAGGCCAAGAGTGGGGTGAGGATGTTATCCATCAAAATAAATTGAGGCCAAAAGTAGGGTTAGGATTTTATCTAACAAAATAAATGGCGAGAGTTGCTTGATGTTATCAAAAATTGTTTTGGATTTCACAAGAAATGTCATAAAACAATGTTTTGCCAGGAAAATGTTTGGCTTAGGATATAAACATTGGTGACTGTCAGCAGTGATCCATGGATAACCCTCACTGTCGGCCTCTATATGAGCTTGTTAGTGCTACAGTTAGTGTCAGTAAGAGTGTGTGTAAGTATATGTGTGTGAAAGTGTAGAATGTGAAAAATAGTGTGTCAAGTATAAAAAAGGTTGTACCGGTAATATTGTTATTTTCAGTATTGTTGTTATGTTAAGAGAATTTTGTAGCCGTCAATCTTTGTTAAATTTTTACACCAAAACCTTCAGAATTGAGAAAGCTATTGTCAACATTTAAATATTTTCCTGTCTCCATCCCAATTTTAGAAAAAAAACTGCTTGATTGTGTATATGTTATTCCATCCTTCTAATAAGGTCTTAATCTGGTCATGTAATTCCAAGAATTCACAATAAAATTGCAATTCAAAATGTCCCCTACAAAGTATGATGTCTTAGGCTTGTGGAAGTCAACTGTTTGCTTGAAATGTCATATTTTCATAACAAATGTGATTTCTTGGTACAATTTGTGTACCTTGAAGTTTCAAAATTGAACAAGACTTTTAGACCCTATAATGATATTTTTCCATCCACTCACTACTGTATGGCATTTTGACATTTAAGCTGGGTACCACAACATTAGAATACCATGGTTTTACACACTATTTAGTTCAATATTATGGTAAACCACAGGTATAACCTGTCCACAATTTTTCAATGATCTCATATTCAATTAAGAGAATGTGATTCACAAGAATTAGATAATATATTGTGGATATGGTTATAATGATAGAAAAATTCTACAAACATATTTACTGATTCAAACAGAAAAAGTTAAAATACGCCAAAATAAAAGTGCTTGCATTTTGTAATATGGGGAAAAACAATATACCTTTAGTGGTAATACTACTCACCCTTAAATATTTTACCTTTTAAGGATATTAAGGTAGTTTGGGTGACTTAAAGCAAAACAATAGATTTTTCTTATTTTTTCTATGAATAAAAGTTTATTACATGCACTTTTAAATTTTAGTAAAAAATCCATAGGTCACTGAGCTCGTTTTGCTGGGAGAAGCTTCCGAAAAAAGCAAGATTTTGAGCTTTTAATATAGTCTAAAAAGGGAGAAGATACTATTTCATAATTTTTCATATGAATTAAACAAGATTTTGAAAATTTAGTAAAACCTATTGTTAAAGAAATAACTTTGGTAATATGAAATAAAAAATTAGGGTCACCAATAATATTTAAAAAAAATCATAAACCTTATTATTTCTTTAATTTTATTCTAGAGTTGTTTTTTTTTCTCAAAAAAATGTGACATATTTTTCACACTCGCAGCATAAATGTTGCTAATTTTATTATATTTTTTTATCATTGAAAATTATCAATCAAAATCAATTTAACAACATTTTAATGGTAAATTCCAATTTTCATTACATGCCAGAAATCATCACATACCAGAAATCGCCATTTTGGATAACTCACTACATACCATGATTACAAATAAACCTTAAAAATTACTTTATTGAATGGTTTGTTCACTTCACGCACTCCTATGCCGTCGTCTGTTTGTAAACATTAGAAACGAGGCTGAATGGAAGTCCTGCATCTAAAAATAACACCTCACTGGCGGGAAAAAAGTATGGAAAGCCGTTAGCGACAAAACTATCTGATAATGAATTTTTACGTTTTACAGTGATTTTAAGACGTTTTTGATCATTGAAAACATTCAAATGAAATAATGAAACGGGTATACAACAACTTTGAAATCCTTTATAGAAATAAAAGAAACATTTTGACACAAATGAATAAAAATACAGAACAAAAAATAGTAATAGACAGTGATTCAAATTGTAATATTCTGAACGGTACATTAGGTGAAATTTGTGATTGAAAGGCCAAATGTTGATGTTATTGAACTTAATACACCTTTTTGTATTATTATTATTTTTTTACAATATGGTTTTCGTGATAAGGAATGGAAAGTTTGATTTAGTAGGAGCCTTGGATTTTTTTTTTTTTAGAAACTTTATGGGACTGATTTTTGCAACAACAAAAATAATAATAAATAAAAAAAACACAAAAAAACAGCACTTGGGTTGAAAAAAATCTGGACCTCTGTCCATTAGAAAAAAGCCTTGCTCAACAGATTTTCTTAGTATAGTGTGGGGACAATTATCTGGCCTGATCATCTGTCCATGTGTTGAGGCTTCATGATGTCTTCAGCTATCCACATTGTGACGTGCACTCCACTGAAAATATCTCATTAACTTTAAAACAATGTAAATAGAATGCAAATTTTTAAGTTCCATTTCAAATATCATTGTTTTACCGTTGAAGTAGAAAAAAACGATAAAACCTCTGTAAATATGTTTGACAGTTGACCGTTTTGCATTATTTATAAATTCATGGGTTTTTGTTACGAATTGTGTACCATACACCAGTTTTAGGAAATACCGTGGTACCATAGTAATCTCCCCTGGAAGACAAAAAAAGATGGGCGATCTTTCATACGAGATTTGGGGGAAATTGCTGGGCTTTCATAAACTATTTTATTATATTCATTAGTGGAAATACTTCTTTAATTCATTTCAAGAAAATTTTAATTCATGTACTTATTGATTATCAATTACAATTACAAAAACTTTAACTACCGCGGTACCATAGAACCCCGGGCTATACCAATTTCCTGTATAATTGGAAGTATTTGTATGGTCCCATAATGCATCAGATTAGACAGATTTCACTGTAGTTCTTTTTAAGAGGGAAAAAATCAGCATGCAGGGATGGAATTTAATACCATATAAGTGGTTCTTTTCACATGGACTTTTTGGCTTTATTTGGGGTTATATTGATATCACGAAAAGTTCTCACGGCTAAATAGAATTTATATGAATCCTTATATGGTAAGACGAATATTTCAACCATTCCAATTTTCAAAGAAGTCACGAAATTTTCGATGCACAAAATAACGACTTATATGGTATTAGGAAGATTGACAGAGGAGATGCTAAAATCATTGCTACAAAAGGAAACAAGGTGACGATTACTGAAACAGTAGTGTATGTTGGAGCGTGAAGAAGTGATAGGTTGCTGCAGAAAAGCAGGAGTGTATGTTGGAGAGTTACTTTGCTGAAGAAGATGCGAGTTGTTAGAAGGCAAGATATTTTTGAATGTTGAGTGTATGAAGTGAATAAGAGATGGTAAATGTATTTTATTGTAAACATGAAGCCATAGAATTATTGTTGTCTTTCACTATTGTCAATTTTATTGAACATTGTTGTACCAATAAAATACAGATTAAATATGTGTTAACAATTTCTTGCTTGAAATTTGGCTTATGATCATGCATCTATGTTTCTTAGCCTACATTTTTTTCTACCCTTTTTATTCCCCGACAAAGCAGTGTGGAGATAAGGTAATGCCAGGTGTCTGTCCACCTTTTTGGGTCAGTGTGAGCTATTGCCATCACTTGGCGTCTGTCATCTGTCATCTATCGTCTCTTAATTTTTCACATTTTTATCTTCTCCTCTGAAACCACTGAAGCAAATTCAACCAAACTTTACAGGAATGATGTACTTAAGGTCCTTAACAAGGATTGCTCATTTCATTCTGATCAGTTAAAAAACATGGCAGCCAGCACATAACATAGTTTAACATTGGACCCAAGTTAACATTGTTGCCAAGTTAGTTCCAATTAGCGCTGTGGCTTCAGGGGATATCTTTGAATGCTTTCCCATATGGCGCAATTTTAACTAATTTCTGCACTGGCACTACCATTGTAGGTGTATTGTCCACATCTGCCCGACACATTTTTTCAAAGGGGCAAATTTTGGACAATTGTGACCAAGTCTTTGTTCCAATCGACCAAAATCCTTCAGAGATCTTTGAAAAATGTTTCCCCATTAGGTCAAATGTTGAACTAAGTTCCACTTTGCCAGCAATCTTGGATGAAGTGCAGACCTCCCAGACACTTTTTAAAAGGGACCTCCAAAGAACTATCGTGAGAAAGTTTGGTTCCAATTGGCTTTGTGGTTCACAGGAGAGGGGTTAAATGTTAACTAAATTCCCAACTGGTTCCAATCTTGTATGAAGTGCAGACTAGCAGGCCACATCTTCAAAAGAGATCATTCAAGGTCACAATTGTGACAAAGTTTTGTTTCCATTGGCAAGGCAGTTTCAGGGCAGAAGATCTATCAATGTGTTTCCCCAATGGGTTCAATTTTAAAATAAGTTCTCAGCTGGCAGCCATCTTGGATGAAAAGCACACTAGTTGGACACAATTATAAAAGGAGTACCATCTAAGGACTTTTATAACCTAGTTTGGTTCTAGCAAAGCAGACGAGAAGTCATCTTTGAAAGTTTTTCCAGTTAAAATGAGTTCACGACTTGTGGCCATCTTTGATGAGCTGTGGACTAGCTGGACACAGTTTTTTTTATACAATTTGCAGTCGTATTATGGTATGGCGCAGTTGTGGGCGTCGGCATCTGTGGACAGCATAACTTTTGTTCCAGTGAACAGATCATTTTCAAATTTTAGTATGATGTTTCTTGGCACATGCTGAAGCCAGGGCCATAATTTTATGTTCCTGGCCCAGCCCATTTCAGAAAAAGGGACCCAAAGGGGTTAAATTTGGTATTTTCACATATTTGACTGTAGAATCTTTATTATTTATCAGATTTTGATGGGGTTTGTTTCAGTGTACTCCTTAGAAAATTCCCAATCTGCATCAGGCCAACAGATCTCTCGTGGTATGTACCATTCATGAGATAAATGGGGCCCAAAAGGGGCAAGTTTCAAAATTTTCTATTTTTTATTTTTAGTTTGATTTTGAAGGAGTTTTTCGCAATGGATTCCTTATGAAAAATTAACTAGCGCCGCACCACCAGATTTTGTTTCCTTTCCAGCTATCAGGGACCTAACGGGACCAAAATTGCAAACATACAGATTACCTAAAATTTTATTTTTCATCTGATTTCAATGGGAAATTGCAAGAATTGTAATTTTTAGAAATATATAAAATCTTTTATTATAGATCAGATTTTGATGAGATTTTTTTCTTTGGATTCCTCTCAATGCAAGGTTTCAGTAGTATGTCAACAGATTTTACAGCCCTCTAACCGTTCCTGGGCTATAAGGGGTCAAAGGGGCCAAAATTGCATTATAAGAATATGTGAAATCTCTATTTTTCATCAGATTTTGATGGGATTTTTTTTCCTTGCATTCCTCTATTGTAAGCCATAAGAAATATTCAACAGATTTGGCTAGATCTTATTGTATGAGCTATAAGGGGTCAGAGGGGCCAAAATTGCATTGTAAGAATATCTTATTTTTCATCAGATTTTGATGGGATTTTTTCTTTGGATTATTCTCATTGTAAGCCTTTTTTCACTATTTTGGGTCCAGCTAATTACTGTATCGAGCTTTTTTGTGTCCATCTAATTACTGTGTCAAGCTTTTTACTGTGTTCACATTTGTTTTAAATTACACTTGTTCAAATTTCAGTGGTCAACACGCTGCGGTCGTTATCATGCTGCGCTCTGCATAGCCCTTTATTTCCCAGAGGACCACTTAAGGACCATTGTTCCCAAGTTTGGTTTCAATTGGGAAAGGAGTTCAAAAAAATATCTTTCAATGTGTTTTCCAATTGGATCAAATGTTAAATTAAGTTTACCACTGGCAGCCATCTTGGATGCCAGACACAATGTTTATTGGGGACAAGTTCCCTTGGCTCGACTCACTTTTCTTTACAAATTTGAGTATAAGAATAGTAAAGGACATTTCATTTTTACCTTTGAGCAGATGGGGGGGGGTGGACCTGTGGGTGCCCTTTTCCCGCCCCTTTTCTTCTTTCTCCTGTTCCCTGTCTGCTTTCTCCTTTCATCCACCTTTTTGGCCCTTTTCTCCTTTCTTCCGTTCCATCTCCTTTTTACCCCCACTTTCTTCTGGCCTCCCTTTACCTATATAAACCTTCAGAATTCGACAGTTATTAAAATGTCCGATGAAAACATTGAATATAAACAAAATGAATCTTTGAAGGCTTATATTTACACTGACAGTCCCCTCTTGTATCAATTTGACAGTTCTTCTTTATTTCAGCTTATCTGTGAAAAATCTTGTTCTGGATGAATTTACAGCACTTATCCAAGCAATAACCAGTGGTGACATTAAATTTTAGATCATCACATAGCTATTTCCCAAAAAAGGTGCCTTCAACAATTTCTGACGTAACCTTTGAACACACTACTGTTCAGTTATCTGAAATAAAATAAAATAAGTTCATAAGCAATGAAGGGATATGGAGTATATAAACATGACACAAAGTCTCTACAAATACATGGTAAAAAAAGCCATTTGAACAATTCTATTATTGTTGTTCTTCATCTATACATTTATCATACATTAATTGAAATACATCATGCTTTAAGAAATGAAATGAATACTCTCCCATCTGTTTTATTGATAGATACACCTGTATTTTATTTCCGAAAGTTTCAGCTTCTTCTGTGATCTTCTATAAATAAACCTAACACATGAAGGTGATAGAAGACACTTTCTGATTATTCTTGATATCATCAATCTAGGATGAAAACATTTAAAAAATTGATGGGTGTTCCATGGAACACTTGTGACGCCTGCACTACAGAAGAGCCATTTTTGGCCAAGTGAACCTCTGAAATCTGTTAACTTAAATTTTTTAGTATTACGTGCATGGCTAAGACTAGGAGAAAAACATATTCTGCAAATTTGATAAGAATATGAATATAGTTTTGGGGACTTGCAGATTAACAAACTGAACAACAAATGAGGTATGTTGGCTTGGCAAACCTCTTAAATCTGTAAAATCAAAATTTCAAGTATAATGTGCATAGCCAGACCTGATAAATAACATATACTGAAAGTTTGGTTGGAATCTCACACACATTTGTGAAGGAGTTGAAGATTAGCAAACCAAATTAACAAATGAGCAATTTTGGTTCTGTGGACCTCTAAATCTGTAAAATCTAAATTATAAGTATCAGATGCACAACTACACCAGGTAAACAACGTATCCTGAAAGTTTGGTTGGAATCGGACTTGCAGTTTTGAAGAAGTTGCGGATTCAAAAAGCAACACTCACAAATGAGCAATTTTGGCTCTGTGAACCTCTAAAATCTGTAAAAATCAAAATTCTAAGTATCAGGTGCACAACTACACCATGTGAAAAACATATCCTGAAAGTTTGGTTGGAATCGGAGAAGCAGTTTTGAAGGAGTTGTGGATTTAAAAAGCAACACTCACAAATGAGCAATTTTGGCTCTGTGAACCTCTAAAATCTGTAAAAAAATTCTAAGTATCAGGTGCACATCTACACCAGGTGAATAAAATATCCTTAAAGTTTGGTTGGAATTGGACCAGCAGTTTTGAAGGAGTTGCGGATTCAAAAAGCAACACTCACAAATGAGCAATTTTGGCTCTGTGAACCTCTAAAATCTGTAAAATCAAAATTCTAAGTATCAGGTGCACAACTACACCATGTGAAAAACATATCCTGAAAGTTAAGTTGGAATCGGACTGGTAGTTTTGAAGGAGTTGCGGATTCAAAAACCGACGGACGATGCAGGACGACGACGTAAGACGACAGTTAGTAATCCCTATGTGTCGACTCTGCTTACAGCAGGCGACACAAAAAGAACCAGAGGCTCCCAGGAGCCTGTATCGCTCACCTGGCTTTCAGTTGCCACAATCAAGCTAACAAGTTATACAGTTGATCTTCAGTCTCTCAAACTTTGGTAGCTCTAACACCACCATTATCTTGAACTGTATTTAAAGTCTGATAATGTTTTACTATATTTCTTTGTTGGGCTTTTTTGACGAAAAACATTCTTGTTCAGGACTAATTTGGACACCAGTTTTGAAGTAGAGACATCATTTTGTAAATGGCCTTCAATGAACAATTTTCAACATTGGTTTTGAAGTTGTGACATCAATACCTATTTGGAAACCAAATTTCATTGAAATCAGACAATGTTGAATTTTCGCGCCTTTTTGGAATTGTGGTCAACGAAAAATTTTCAACACTGGTTTTGAAGTCGCAACATCAACATCTATTGGGAAACCAAATTTTATTGAAATCGGACAATGTTGAATTTTCCCCGTCTTTTTTTTGGCGGCCAATTTGAAAATGGTGTACAACGAACAATTTTCAACACCAGTTTTGAAGTCACCACAGCATTGCAAACATTTTACCAATTTACACTTAACCTTCAACTTCTATCATGAGTTTTGGAAATAAAAGATGAAAAATATGAACATTTAGAAAATTCTCGGAAAAAAGGGCAATAACTCCTACAAGTTTTTTGGGATTTTCTTCAAAATTTCAGGGTGGGTAGATCTTGATATGCTGAACATTTTTGCAATTTACACTTGACCTCTATCTGTTACACTACAAACCCTGAAATTTTGAAGAAAATCCAAAACCCTTGTAGGAGTTATTGCCCTTTTTTAACAGAGTTTTCAAATTTTCATATTTTTGTCTTTTATTTCCAAAACTATAGAAGATGAAGGTTAAGTGTAAATTGATTAAATGTTTGCCATGCTGTGTGGATTTCAAAACTGGTGTTTACAATTGTTTGTTGGCCGCCATTTTCAAAAATGGCCGCCAAAAAAGGCGTGAAAATTCAACATTGTCCGATTTCAATGAAATTTGGTTTCCAAAATAGATATTGATGTAGCGACTTCAAAACCGGTGTTGAAAAGTGTTTGTTGACCGCCATTTTCAAAATGGCCGCCAAAAAAGGCGGGAAAATTCAACATTGTCCGATTTCAATGAAATTTGGTTTCCAAATAGAATTGATGTTGCAACTTCAAAACCGATGTTAGATATTGTTCGTTGACAGCCATTTTCAAAATGGCTGCCAAAAAAGGATGGAAAATTCAACATTGTCTGATTTCAATGAAAATTGCTTCTCTCAAAATAGATATTGATGTTGCCACTTTAAAACCGCATTTGAAAATTGTTTGTTGATCCACTGCCATTTTCAAAATGGCCACCAAAAAAAGGCGGGAAAATTCAACAATATCCGATTTCAATGAAACTTGGTTTCCAAATAGTTATTGATGTCGCAACTTCAAAACTGATGTTAAAATTTGTTCGCTTACAGCCATTTTCAGAATGGCTGCCAAAGAAGGCGGGAGAATTCAACATTGTCCGATTTCAATGAAATTGGTTTTAAAGTGGATAATGATGTTGCGACTTCAAAACTGGTGTTGAAAATTGTTCATTGACCGCCATAAAAGGTGGGAAAATTCAACATTGTCTGATTTCAATGAAATTTTGTTTCCAAATAGATATTGATGTTGGGACTTCAAAATCGGATTTGAAAATTGTTTGATGAGCGCAATTTTCAAAATGGCCACAAAAAAGGCAGAAAAATTCAACATAGTCTGATTTCAATGATATTTGGTTTCCAAATAGATATTGATGTCGTAACTTAAAAATACGGTGTTGAAAATTGTTGTTGACTTCCATTTACAAAATGATGTCTCAACTTCAAAACCTGTATCGAAAGTGGTCCTTAGCAAGAACTTTTTTGTCAAAAAAGCCCAACAAAGAAATAATGTAAAACATGATCAGACTTAAAATACAGTTCAAGATATTGGTGGTGTTTGAATTACCAAAGTCTGAGGGACTGAAGTTCATTTGTATGACTACAATGATATCTTGATTGTGGCAACTGAAAGCCAGGTGAGCAATACAGGCTCCTGGGAGCCTCTGGTTGATAGTTGCTGTCTGCCAAATCAAAAAATAATAAAAAGATCTCTAGGGCTACAATTCCACAGCAACCTTAAACCCTTCATTATCTTTCATTTCGATTGGAAAATGGGATAAGTTATGATCGGGCCAAAGGTAGGTCTGACGTTCATCTTGAATTTATGTTGAACAAAGAACATATTTTCAGATTAAATGAAACATTGGTACATATACTTACATGGTGCCAAATAGAAGGGGTGGGTTGCAATCTGTGGGTCTGATAAATGAAGCCTAATGATCATCCAACCAGCTACAGATTCAGATTGGGAACCTAAGCTATTCAGCTGCCACTGATGGCAACTTCATTCATCTATCTACTCGCTTTAACCCGATGTTTTCTGGTCTGTTATTGCCTCTTGGAAAGAAGATGACGTCATATCAGTTTAGGGGTCAATGAAGAATTTCAGGGGAGAGATTTAGCACCTTAAATCCCTGAAGCACTTTAAATCAAATTCTTATTTAGCATTGTGTTACTAAAGGAACCGGAATGCAGGTATCGTCTTTTAGATTTTTATATAAAATGTCAAATCCAAAACTATACACCTTTAAAGGGTAAAATCAATTTCATAAATCGTCTTTATAGGAATATCTTCATAACGATACCAAATTATAAAAGAACATATTTTCCTTTTCTGGAAACGTTGAATTGTTAATACACTACTTCAGATCTGTTTGATCACTGCTTTAAATATAATGGAGATTACATCTAGAGACCTTACGACCAAAGACACCCTGCTTACATCAGGAAACACCATCCCAAACCTTTCCTTTATATATGTAGTTAAACCACCCAAGCAAGATGTATGAGAAGTTTGGCTTTGTGGCTTCAGGAGAAAAATCTTTGGCATAGGGTCCAATCTTAACTATGCTCCCCGCTGGCCGCAATCTTGAATTAGGCATGTTAAGTACAAACTAGAAGGACAATTTTTAGAGGATGACCTCCCATTAGGACTATTGTGGCCTCATTTGGGCCCATTTGGCTTTGTGACATCAGAGCAGAAGATCTTTGAATGCTTTGAAATTGGCGGGCATAGGATCCCATTTGTAACTGTGTTCCCAGTTGGCAGCCATCTCAGACGAGGTGTGGACTAGTTTGACACTTTTTTGAAGGGGCCAACAAAAGGCTTCTATAATCTATCTTATAATCTTTCATTGTGTTTCCCCATAGGATCCAGTGTAAAACTAAATTCACTGCTGGCAGCCAATCTTGGATAAAGCATGGACTAGACAGACACAAAGGGGACCACCCAAGGACTATTGTGACCACGTTTGGTTCAAATTGGACTTGTGGCTTCACAGGAGATTTTTTAATGCTTTTGCATACTGGCATAGGGTCCATTGTTAAACTAGGTTCCCCCTGGTGACCATCTTGGATGAGGCACTGACTAGCCACACACAATTTTTAAAGAGGACCACCTAAGGACTATTGTGACTTAGTTTGATTCCAACTCGCAAAGAGGTTTCAGTGGAGTATAATGTGCTTTCCCATAAGGTCCAATGTTAACGGGACGAACATTTGCAATATTAGCAAAGCGGCCAGCTTGGTCACTGGCAAACAGAATTCAATAGCCCAGCTAATAATTTTACTAGCCCATTACTACAATGTCAACCAAAATCGCAGGATATTTCAGTAGCAACCTCACTCAATTCTAGGTGCCCTGGTCAAATTTGGGGCCTTGGGCTACTGGGCCCTTGATAAATTACACTGGTCACTTAAACTATGTTTTATGCTGGCGGCCATTTTGGATGAGGCATGGACTAGACAGAACAATTTTTAAAGGGGACCACAAAGGACCATTTTGATCAAGTTTGGTTCTTAATAGCCTAGTGGATTCATGGGAAGATCTTTGAAAACCTAAATCATGTCCAATGAGGTTTTTAGAAAATGCATACAAATATGTTATGCAGATACACCATGCAAAGTAAAAAAGATTGACTGGTCAAAATTAGTCAAAACTGCTATTTGCAACAGCTACGTGTTTGATTGTTTCATGTGATAATGAACAAGATGTGTTTGTGAAACACTATGCCCCCGGTAGCATTCATGTCTTCAATACAAAAGAAATGCTAAAATTGCCATCACTAGAAATTAAGGTTTAGATATTTTTACTAAGCTCCATTAGAGCAAAAGCAACATCTATATTTTGACCTCTGTGACCTTGACCTTTCACCTGACCTTAATAAAATTTGCAAAATGGTGTTCGGCTTTATATGATCATAACACAAGCCAAATATGGAGGTCCTATCACACCTGGTTGAAAAGTTATCACCAATGTTAAAAGTTTTCAAATTTTCACTCAGTGACTTTGACCTTCGACCTAACGGATTTGTACTAAGCTCCATTAGATTTATTCACATATACAATATGAAGCCTCTAGCAGTTATAATTAATGAGCTAAAGGAAAATCTAGATTTGACCTTTTAACCTCTTTACCCTTTACCTTGTGACCTTGATCTTTGACCTGACCTAAAAGAAATTTACATAATGCTGTTAAGTTGTATATAACCAATACACAGACCAAATATGAAAGTCCTATCACATCTGGTTGCAAAAATATGGGCAATATTTAAGTTTTTAAATTTGCACTCTCTGACCTTGACCTGGCTGAAATTTGAACTTAGCTTCATTAGATTTATTCATATATGGAATTTCAAGCCTCTAGCAATTGTAATTAACTAGCTATAGCAAAATCTAGATTTTGACCTTTTGACCTCTGTGACCTTGACCTTTGACCTGACCTCAGTGAAATTTGCATAAGGCTGTTCAGTTTCATATGACCAATATAATTAACGAAAATCTAGATTTTGACCTTTTGACCTCTGTGACCTTGCCCTTTGACCTGATCTTAGTGAAATTTGCATAATGGTGTTCAGCGTCATATGATAAATACACATACCAAATATGAAGTTCCTATCACATCTGGTTTAAACGTTTATAAGCCAGGTTAAAGTTGCAGACAGACAGACAGACAGGGCAAAAACTATATAAATGTTTTCTGAATCCATGACACTTCTGCATTCAAAAAGTCATCATTTCAAAGGGAAAGCTTGCTCCCAATAGACTTAATCTGAGCTCTGGTATCAGGATTTACCAGACCACTTTTTAACACGGCACAGTATAGAAAACGTGATGTCATACCGACTAAAACGTCACAAAATTATGTTTTTTAAGTGCATTCTTGGTCACGTGGGGTGGACATGTTTGTGACGTAGGGCAGACAAAAACAAGTGGTGAATCTAAGTACCAGAACTAAGATATGGTCTATTGTCTTTGTTGTTTCAAGTAAGATTTCTGAATGCTTTCTCTTAAGGTCCAATATTAAACAATGGCTGGGGTCATCTTGGATGCAATGCAAACATGCTGTACACATTTTTCAAAAGAGACCAAGATATTGTGCCCAACTATGTTTATAATTCGCCAAGTACTTTCAAAGGAGTTTTTGAATATGTTCTCCGATAGGGTCCAGTGTTAAACTAAGCTTAGTGCTGGTGGCCATCTTGAATCACATGGCTGGACACATTTTTGAAAGTGGACTACCCAAGAACTATTTTGACAAAGTTTGGTTCCAATTCAGGTCAAGTACTTTATGAGGAGAAGATCTTTGAACGTGTTTTCCAATAGAGCAATAAATATCTGGAAGTAAGTCGTAGATTTAATAGGAGTAAGGATGGAGTAAATTTGATAAACATCTGCAGGTAAGGAGTAAATTTATGGAGTACATTAATACACATCTGTAAGGACGCAGAAGATTTGATACACACCTGCAGGTAAGTTCTAGATTTAATAAACATCTGTAAAGACAGAGTAGAGTAATACACATCTGGAAGTAAGTCATAGATTTAATACACATCTGTAAGGATGGAGTAAATTAATACACATCTGCAGGTAAGGAGTAGATTTAATACACATCTGTAAAGACGGAGTAGAGTAATACACATCTGGAAGTACTGTGGTTGTACTTTTTTTCGTGGACATCAATTTTCGTGGTTTTCATAAATATCACTATTTCTTGGGTTCTTAAATTCGTGGTTTCGAATTCTGTGCATGAAAACTCTATGGAGAAAATGCATTTCGTTGGGATCCTAATTTCGTGGTTTAAGCCAACCACGAAATCCACGAAAATTGGAGCCCCACGAACAATAGCACTTTCACAGTAAGTAGTAAATTTAATACACATCTGTAAGGATGGAGTAATTTTGATACACATATGTAAGGACGAAGAAGATTTGATACACATCTGTGAGGACGAAGAACATTTGATACACATCTGCAAGTAAGGAGTAGATTTAATACACATCTGCAAGTCACTAAAGGAGTAGATTTAATAAATATTTAAAAATGGATTTAATACACATCTGTAGGACTGAGTGGATTTTAACACATTTATTCATTTCCGATAGTAAGGAGTACATTTAATCGCATCTGCAAGCAAGGAGTAAATTTGATACAGGTCTGCCATTAAGGAGTAGATTTAATACACATCTGCAAGTCACTAAAGGAGTAGATTTGATAAATATTTAAAGATGGATTTAATACACATCTGAAGGACTGTAGATTTGATACACATCTGCAAGTAAGGAGTAGATTTGATCACATCTGCAAGTCAGCAGTAGATTTAATACACATCTGCAGTAAGGAGTAGATTTAATTGCATCTGCATGTATGAAGTAGATTTGATACACATCTGCAAGTGAGGTGTAGTTTAATACATATCTGTAAGGACAGAGTAAATTTAATACATATCAGTAAGGACGGAGTAAATTTAATACATATCTGTAAGGACGGAGTAAATTTAATACACATCTGTAAATATGGAGTAGGTTTCATACACATCTGCAAGTAAGGAGTATATTTGATACACATCTGCAATTAAGGAGTATTCAATACACATTGATTTATTCACTTTTTTACCTTTTTGGGGGCCATTTAGGGCTTGCTATATGGGCACAGAACACCAATTAATTTTCCATAGGCTCCAATAGTAACATTTTGAGTTATTCCACCCATTTCTATATTTTGCTGGTACACGTGTTTCCCCTCAAAACGTGTGGAATTGACTGGGGTACCTTCCATTAAATATTCCGGGTGGCATGTCATTCTGGATTTTCCGGGATTGATCAAACCCCGAAAAGTATAAAAATAATCCCCATGTCGATACCAAAATATTCCTGAATGGGCATCTTCCAATGAAGTTGAAAATTTTCATTCACATCTTTATTCCATTAGCTTGAAAATCTACATGACTTTTTTGCAGTAAGTCCTTATTCAAAAACACCAATTATTATTACCATTCATTCAGTTTTCAGTAAATAGTACACCTTCCAAACCTGCAGAGTGGTTGACCGAATTAAGCACTATTTTTGTGTGTATCAGTTTAAAAGGTCAATTAGTGATCTGGGTACATATTGAAGGACCGAAAGTTGAATATTCCTTCTTTTCCAGTTTTATTCAATTCTGTAGGTTTTCCAGAGCAATTCTGTTAAATTTTATCCAAATCTGTACAAAAATAAAGGAAATAGAGCTATTTTAATAGTCAAACATACATCATTAAATATCGCATGAAAATGAAGAATATTACATATTTCTCAATAACTTAAACAAGCCTATCTGAACACTATCCTGAACCTTTCACTTCAATCTAAAATGAATATAAACTTAAATAAAGCCATAAACTTTCCACGCAATTCTGTTAAATTTTATCCAAATCTGTACAAAAATAAAGGAAATAGAGCTATTTTAATAGTCAAACATACATCATTAAATATTGCATGAAAATGAAGAATATTACATATTTCTCAATAACTTAAACAAGCCTATCTGAACACTATCCTGAACCTTTCACTTCAATCTAAAATGAATATAAACTTAAATAAAGCCATAAACTTTCCCTTTTCATCTCTTTTTTCCATGAAATCTGTATGAAAAACAGCTTTTTCTATGAAAATTGTCCCAATCTATAGTTCATTTTTGCAAAATTCAGCTTTATTTTCACAATTAAAGCTCTTTTCTTGTGTGTAAAATTATTTTTATTGTTTTGATAATGTAGCATAGAGCATACCAATTCTAAAATGGGCTCATTTGTCAAAATCCAACTAGTTTTAACCGTTTTACAGCTGTTTTAGTATAACCAACCCTTTTGGTATGAAAAGCACAGTCAATTCTTTGACAGTGCATTTGATGACGTCATATAAATTGTGATGTCACAGCATTATGACATCATCAGTTCATGTTGAAAACATTCATCAGAAAGCTACATGTTACAACTATGAAGGATGAATAGAAAAAACACAAATTTAGGCATGGCAACCAAGCATAAAGACCTTGGAAACCGAAAGCCTTAGAATAGATGTTGCATGCAAAGAAAACAGATTTATAATAAATAAAAATAAAAAAATACTTGTTATTATTTATATTTGTTGTATGTTGGCATGCGTATATGTATGATTGGCAGTATGTGTATGTATGCATGTATGTATGTATGCCTGTCAGTATGTATGAATTTATGTATGTCGGTATGTCAGTATGTATGTCGGTATAAGTGGTGAATAAAAGGATATGGAGTAAATGCACATGAGACAAAGTCTCTACAAATACATGGTAAAAAAACAAGCAAAGGAACAACGCTTTTATTGTTGTTCTTCATCTTCATAAGTATGCATGTATATATGTATGTCAGTATATGTATGCATGCATGTATGTTGGTACATGTATGTCAGTATGTATGTTGGTATGTACAGTACATGTATGTCAGTATGTATGTTGTTATGTACAGTACATGTATGTCAGTTTGTATGTTGGTATGTACATGTATGTCAGCATCTATGTATGTTGGTGTGTATCTATGCATGTTGATATGCATGTCAGTTTGTATGTCGGTATGTTGGTATATAAGTAAGTATGTATGTATGTATATCATTACGTATGTATTTCGGTGTATACTAGTATGTAGGATGCTTATCTGTTCTGTTATTATTGTTTTTTTATGAGTTTTCAAGGAAATGGTCATTGTATATTGTACATTGAAATTATTGGCAAAGTTTTGCAAGTTGTCTCCCTTATAACATGTATGATGCATTGTGTGCATCTTATTTTCTTGAATTAACCCAAAAATGTGCATAGAAATGGCTTCAGATGTACTATCTAGAGCATGTGCATTATCAGATGTTCATTTCCTTTATTCAATTATTACTTTTCATTCCTAAAATCGATTAAAATATTTGTGATACTAGTACAGGCAATGGTGTTGCCTTAGGGTTAATTTTGGTGCACAAAAATGGGAAAGGGACTGGGGGGTCAATGCACTTAGTATGTACACTTGGTGAAAAGAATATACTCCTTATATTTTCGCCTTAAACAGTCAGGCTGAGAACTATGGTTCATTCATGCTCAGTACAAAATTGGCACTCGCTGTTTACAAAATATGGCTCAAAATTTGTTTCCTGGTTCCATGCAAAAAGTGTTGTCACATAAGTGTGACGCCTCTTATTATGAGTGACATTCACATTTTTTTTAGTCAAACATCTCTGCCAATCTTGCAACATTGCTGATTTTGCATTTTCTATCGAATAAAGAAGAAACAATGATACGCTCGAAACAAATTTCAATGCTTCCCCCAACCCCAGAGTCAAATAATTTTGACAATTTCCATTTTTAGACAATGGCAGAATATCTGAATATTAGTAAAACTAGAGAATGTGTCTGTAAGACACGGATGCCCCGCCAATTAATTTATCGCAACAGATTAACCCAAGTCTATCATTCATAAAATTAGTTCCCTGTAACTGAATTGTGATGAAATCCAAAATTTAACCAAAGTCATTCAACCATAAAATGTAGGTCATGGTCAACCAATTGTTGGTTTAATGGGCAGATCTCTTTTAGCTGAATGTTACAGTGAAATATCATGATGCTACAATACATAGTAGTTGAGAAATAGATTTAAACACAAAACTTAAGCAAAAGTCACTGAAGCATAAAATGTAGGTCAAAGCGACCTAATTGTCAATGATTTGGATAGTACTCATCGAGGCAATTAATTTGATGAAACATCATTGCCCTATAATGTGTAGTTGTTGAGAAAAGGACTTTAACGCAAAACTTAACCAAAGTCACTGAAGCATAAAATGTAGGTCAAAGCCACCAAATTGTCAATGATTTGGGTAGTACTTATCAAGGCAATAAATTTGATGAAATATCATTGTCCTATAATGTGTAGTTGTTGAGAAATGGACTTTAACGCAAAACTTAACCAAAGTCACTAAAGCGTAAAATGTTGGTCAAAGCCACCTAATTGTCAATGATTTGGGTAGTACTCATCTAGGCAATAAATTTGATGAAACATCATTGTCCTATAATGTGTAGTTGTTGAGAAATGGACTTTAATGCAAAACTTAGCCAAAGTCACTGAAGCATAAAATGTAGGTCAAAGCCACCTAATTGTCAATGATTTGGGTAGTTCTCATCAAGGCTATTAATTTGATGAAACATCATTGTCCTATAACATGTAGTTGTTGAGAAATGGACATTAACACAAAACTTAACCAGAGTCACTCAACCATGACATATAGGTCAAAGTGTCAAACTGCCTAGTGAACTATGTAGTACTATCCAAGATCTACCTACTGGTCAACTATCATTGTTCTATACCTTACAGTTTCTGAGAAATGGACTTAAACGCAAAACTTAACCGGACATATGGACGTACGGACGGAGGGACGGAAGGACGGACAAGGGTAACACTATATGCCCCTTCCACATTCGCGGGCAGGGCATAAAAAATAATATTTGCAGATGTCATTTCACATTATTTTGACTAATTATGGCTAATAGTGTAAAACTGACCTCATTTGGACCAGCTGGTAATCACGTTGTTTACAAATGGTGGCTGGAGATTGATGTCATGCTAAATTAAGTACTGCATATATTGAAAGACCGAAAGTTGAATTTCCTTCTTTTCCAGTTTTATTCAATTCTGTAGGTTTTCCCGAGCAATTCTGTCAAATTTTATCCAAATATGTACAAAAATAAAGGAATTAGAGCTATTTTAATAGTCAAACATACATCAGTAAATATCTATTCTATATTTCGTTGGTACATGTGTTTCCCCTCAAAACGTGCGGAATTGACTGGGGTACCTTCCATTAAATTTTCGGGGTGGCATGTCAGTCTGGATTTTCTGGGATTTATCAAACCCCGAAAAGTATAAAAATAATCCCCACGTCGATACCAAAATATTCCTGAATGGGCATCTTCCAATAAAGTTGAAAATTTTTATACACATCTTTATTCCATTAGCTTGAAAATCTACATGACTTTTTTGCAGTAAATCCTTATTCAAAAGCACCAATTATTATTTCCATTCATTCAGTTATCAGTAAATAGTACACCTTCCAAGCCTGCGGAGTGGTTGACCGAATTAAGCACTATTTTTGTGTGTATCAGTTCAAAAGGTCAATTAGTGATCTGGGTCCATATGGTGTGAGGTTCCTCACTGTGTTGAAGACCGTACGGTGACCCCTAGATGCTTTGTTTTAGGTTGTTTTAACCTGGATATGGGATGTTGTCTCCTTGACATTTACCCAATTTCCTTTCTTTTTCACATCTGCAATTAAGGAGTATATTTGATACACATCTTTTAGGACGGAGTAGAGTAATACACATCTGGTAGTAAGTCGTAGATTTAATGCACATCTGTAAGGTTGGAGTAAATTTGATACACATCTGCAGGTAAGGAGTAGATTAAATACACATCTGTAAGGAGGGAGTTGATTAATACACATCTGAAAGGACAGAGTAGATTAATACACATCTGTTAGGACAGAGTAGACTAATACACATTTGAAAGTAAGTAGTAGATATAATACATATTTGCAGCAAGGAGTAGATTTGATGCACATCTGCAAGTAAGGAGTAGATGTAATACACATCTGTCAGGATGGAGTAGATTTAATACACATCTGTATGGAAGGAGTAGATTTAATACACATCTGTACGAACGGAGTAGAGTAATACACATCAGGAAGTATAGTAGACTTAATACACATCTGTAAGGATGGAGTAAATTTGATACACATCTGCAGGTAAAGAGTAGATTTAATACACATCTGTAAAGATGGAGTAAATTTGATACACATCTGCAAGAAAGGAGAAGATTTAATCTCATCAAAAAGTGAGGAGTAGATTTATTACACATCTGCAAGTAAGGAGAAGATTTGATACACATCTGCAGTAAGGAGTAGATTTAATACACATCTGTAGAAAGTAGATTTGATACACATCTGCAAGTAAGGAGTAAATTAATACACATCTGTAAAGACAGAGTAAGTTTAATACATATCGGTAAGGATGGGGTAGATTTGATACATCTTCAAGTAAGGAGTAGATTTAATACACATCTAAAAGGAAGGAGTAGAGTAATACACATCTGGAAGGAAGTCATTGATTCAATACACATCTGTAAGAATGGAGTAAATTTGACAAATATCTGCAAATAAGGAATAGATTTAATCCACATCTGCAAGTAAGGAGTAGATTTAATTGCATCTGCAAGTAAGGAGTATATTTAATACACATCTGTGAGGATGGAGTAGATTTGATACACATCTGCAGGTAAGTCATAGATTTAATACATAGGGAATAATACATGGCAAAATCTGTATCACATGCGGTATCATCCCGAGTTACCAATATCAGCCCGAGGGATGATATTGGTTGAGGGATGATACGGCATGTGATACTGATTTTGCCATGTATTATACAGTTTATCATATATTTAAACAGAGGACTACTTAATCCCAAAAATACTGTCAAAAATTGGCAAGAGAAAATGCATGTATGAAGAAAATTTCAAAATGGACAGAAAGGACTGGAGGTACGCATGGTTGAAATAAAATCTAGTGCATGTAAAGGAAAAAAGGTTTGCTAGATTTTTTTTTAACTGATCCCCACAAAAAAAAAAAATTCATCCCCAAACAAATTTTTGTTACTCTCCGCAAAATGTTTTACCCCCAAATTTTTTTTTACCCCCCCAAAATTTTTTTTTTTTATCCCTCAAATTTTGTTTAAAAAGTCAAATTGAAATTGCTTTTTTTTTAATGTCACAGCGAGATATGTATACGTGTATTTAACATCAATATGATTATATAATTTGGGGGTTATAAAGATTATATCATTTCATTACATTCATTCATTTTTTCATATCAGTGATGTACATTTCATCCATTCTTTTCATATATATCATTGATATTTTTCATTACATCAAAACGGACATTGATGACGTAAATCCATGACATGAAACGGACTATATATTATAACTAAACTTGCTGTAGTATACCATATAGACATATGACTATAGATATTTCCCGCGCCATTAATTGCACGGACTTACCCGCCATCACATAATATAAAACCCTGCACATTATAGCCCGCACTACAAAGTCACATTAGCACAACGGCCGAACAACATCGCCGCATTTCAGGTATTTTTTTATATATATTTTATGTTTCTACTTTTTATCATTTGGTCAATTGAAGAAAATGTTTATTTTATTTTAGATATTTAAATTATAATGTAAGAAATGTATAAGTCAGAAATAGAGCTTTCAGTAGGGAAAATTATTCGGCGGTGCATTTTATTTTCAGATATAAATATCTAAGGTGTGTTGGCAATTTTCATTTTATTTCACTTGCTCGAATTTGTTATTATATTTGCATGTATTATTGCCTGCATTATTTTCAGGAGGCATGAACGTTTGGGTTCATGTATATATGTAGTGTTTGTATATTTTCAGAATAAAATAATAAAGTGTTTGAAAAAAGTTGAACGGCTCGAATTTATAGCAGTGGCCAGTTTGATATATTTACCCTGCGACAATGGAGGTTCTACCGAGATAAGTTCAACATAATGGTGTTAAAACAACGGTTGGCGTTACATGGTGTTG
>MJUU01045073.1:0-23538 GCA_002080025.1 Modiolus philippinarum
TTTGTACAGTTAAACTGTTGTTAGAGTTAGACAAGAGACTTAAAAAGAAATTCAGGCTTTGGGTGTCCAAGATATATAATGTCTGTGTAAAAGAAAAGCTATGATAAAAACTCGAACATAGAAATTAGGTGCATACCTGTTAACATTCCCCCTTTAAGGGGGAGACTCCCTCTTAGAAGCATAATCTCCCCCTTTGAATGGATCTCCCTCGAGGGAGATCAAAATCTCCCCTGAAAGCTCCCTCAAAGACAAAATAAGGTCATTTTTCAACAGTATTCCCAGATTTGTTTGCTTTCTTGGCAAAATTATGAAATATGATTCATAATTTTATAATCATGGTAAATTTTTGATTTTAGAAATTGGTCTAAGAGCTTATATATATGATTTCTTCCATTCTTTATTATCTTTTTTCCTTTTTAAATTCAACTTTTTGTAAAAAAAATTTGTTAAGTAAAATCTCCCCCTTAGGTGGGCTGGTATGAGGGAGATCTCCCTCATAGGAGATACTAAAGGTTAACAGGTATGTAGATAAGGAGATAACAATATTGTGATGTAAATTGTTTGGTAGAAAAAATATTCATATAATAATTATGTGAAGCCTTAGATACAAAGATTTATATTAATATTGAAATTAAAAAAAAAAAAATAATAATAAAAAGAAAGCAAACACAGGCAAAAGCATGGAGGAAAGATAACTGTTACATGTACAAATAATTGAAATGAAAAAAGACATGGGGCAAAGGTTATTGAGAAAACAGCTAAAAGTAACCAAGGATTGGAATTTGAGCTTGTTTATATACTGTACTTATTTGTGAATAATTTGTTGATGATAATCTCCGTTATCCAGGAAGGTTTGCGGCCGGGAGATACAACTTGTACGTTCTGTGGTACCCCAAATTACATAGCACCAGAAATCCTTAGGGGTGAAGAATATGGTAGGTTTTTACAAAGTGGGTGTGGTCCCCATGTGTCAATCATAATTAAATTCCTGGCAAGAAATTGATATTAAATTGATCACAATTCACAGCAGGATGAACTGATTTGAAAAGTACTATATTTCGATGTTTGCAATTCAGTTTTTGGATTATTTAATCCTGAAAGTGGTATATTTCAATAATTATCCAAACATATGTTCTTCGAGTTTTCAGTCAATTTTTCCCCCAGACTTTCAAACATTTGCAGAATTGTTTCTAATAGATGGCTTGTCAAGTGTTCCTATAAAAAATGTCCATGCTTTAAACAGCAGAATTAATGGAACATCTTTATTTATTATAAATGCAATTAGAATTAGGCAAGATGTCAAGATAGGAAAAAATCATATGTTTTACATGTACATTGAATTGTTTTCTTTGTATGAAGATTCCAAACTTAAAACTTATACTTAACAAAGAAGTAAATTGTAATGAACCAGGAAGTTAAATTGATTGACCCATGCCTTTACCCTGTGGGAACTCCTAATGTTTTAGTTTCATTTTAACTTTAGTTTATAATGTATATTAAGCACCTAATATATTTTGCAATAAATGATGTTAAAATTTCAAAAATAGAAGGCTTTCTGTTTTCTACTGTTTTCTAAACATTCAGGAGTTTCTGAATATTGTAATGGCCATTCATTAAATGTAACATTTCTTTAATTTGTAAAAATCCAGGAAACTGAACTCAAATGTTATGAAATTTTACATGAGTAAATGATTTTGAAATTTTGACATCTAATTAATCTAGGAACATATTTTTGTTTGCATAAAATATGATCTTAGATTTGAAGTTGTTTTTCATGTTATTGAAGTTCAAATTTCAAGTTAAAGTGGTTCTAATTTCTCAAAATCATAAACAGGAATTTGATTCATTTGTAAATTTTACTTTATTCAAATGTTCAGAAAAAATATCAGATTTTCCATGTGTAATGCATAATTTTGCAAAATTAAATCTTTGAATTATGATATTTTTGTTAGTATTTTATACTTTATTGAATTTTAAAAAGTATTTTAAACTGGGTCACTCCTCATTTTCAGAATTTAAATAATTTTATATTGATGGTTCAGTGTGTTAGAATGTTGATGAATAATTTTGAGAAAAAAATATTGATAGGTCAGTGTGCTCATTTCTGAGTAACAAGAGTTTGAAATTTTGAGGGGAAACTGAACCCCTCACAATTTTCCTTTGAAAATGCAATTCTTTAAACCACCATGAAGGAATGTTAAGAATTTCATAAATTACTGTCAAAAGTCTTCTTCATATATACCTAATCCAATTTTTAACAAAAAAGTGGGAGTCAGTGTCTAAAAAATTTAATGAATATATTATTGGATTAAATTAGAGAAGTTTGAAGATCTGACCCAAAGTCAAAAACTTGACGAGTGATGCACCTTAAAAGATGAAAATTAGTTAGTTAATGAAATGAAAAAAATATGTTTTAAAGTTGACTTGAAAATTGAGCTTCGTTTCTATCAGATCTTTGCTAGCCTTTAATTGTGAGTTGCCTTATCTAACGTATGATTTTGCTTTAAAAGGAAGGTCTAGTTCCTGGTGACAGAACTAACACATTCTGTGGTACACCAAATTACATCGCACCGGAGGTGTTACGTGGAGAAGAATATGGTATGCATATAGATATAGTTTGGTCAAACTCTTACAAAGCTTCCATCCTGTTACTGACTTAAAACAAAGAAAAAAAGTTTACAGAAATACAAGCAATGTCATTGCTTTGTGTGGCTATATTGCTTTTTTATGTGTCTGTACCTTCAGTACAAAGAAAAATAGTTGTAGAGAAATTTTTCAACCTTTTTGAATTTTATTTCTGTACTTCATACTTTCCATCATACATTCCAAAAGTCTTTCCTACATTTCAATGATCCCAAAATGCACTTTTAATGACACATATCCATAACTAACTTTCCTTGCACAGTGTCGTATATGCCGTATAATGTGATATAATTCTTACCCTCTCTGATTGAACATCTGTTTTTTTATGCTCCAACCACTTATAAAGAAGTGCCAAAGCACCAAATTTCACACTTCAATTATGTTATCTTAAAACAGGTCTATTTAGTTAAATATTTAACTCAGTTTTCACTCCATAAATAATTTCTTCCCTTGCAATAAGCTTGACTTAGTTTTATGAATGGAAGCCTTGTGACTGTTTTTACCAGCTATATTCAGTGTCATACTCACATTATAATCGGCACATAGATACATTCAGTTTGGTATGAATGTAGGGTGTGATTGTATATTATATGTGGCATATTATGTTGGAAAAATTATTTAAGATGAGATACAAGATAGCTGTTCGTATGTGTATTTTGTTTGTGCATGATTGTGCTTGCATGTATGCTAAAACTGCAAAATTTATGCTTCCCTTATTTTTAGTTCTGTTTAGGATTTGTATATTTTGTATGTTATTCATGTCAGAGTGACCTTGCATGTTTGTTTGAACTGGCAAAATTCATGGTGATGTTATTTTTTTTGTTCAGTGTTTGTTGTGAATGAAGTAAATGTTGTCATGCATATATTTTTTTATATATGACAACAAAATTACATTGTTGTTGAATGGAATCACTTTATCATGCATCATCTGTATGCTTTGCTTCAATTTTATAGGATGTGTTAGATTTGAAATTAGATATATGTATAAAGAATTTCAACAAAATTGCAGATTGAATGTGTTACCCATATGAGCATGGCAGTTATCTAAGTTCAATGAATTTTTACCTTTTCGATAAAAATGTCAGGTTTTGACTCTTCATGTAATCTGGGTTTCAAAATTGGACAAAACTCAACAGATTTTTTATTTAATTAGATTATCACAATTAGACTCTATAATAATTAGTACTTGACCAGCACTATACTTGTCAGTTAGTTAAACCGAGAAGTAGATTGAAAGGTATAACATGAAGACAAATATTATGTCTCCATCATGTACTTATTGGCATAGATTCCATATACTCTATTTCAATTTTATTTGTCTAACAAATGCCTAAAAATTCAGTGTTTTTGGGTAGTCACTTTTAGACACCATATTGTTTTTTTTTAAACAGCATGCCAAACATAATCAATTGACATAAATTATATGTTCATCATTTTATTCAATGTACAATAAGTTTTTTTAGCATAAAAAATTATAAAAACTGTTCAAAACTTCCTTCTTCCAGTTTGAACTT
Organism: Modiolus philippinarum; assembly: GCA_002080025.1. NCBI lineage: Eukaryota > Metazoa > Mollusca > Bivalvia > Mytilida > Modiolidae > Modiolus > Modiolus philippinarum. The sequence continues at coordinate 4,158 of MJUU01045073.1, forward strand.
TCTTTGATTGAGTTTATGACGTCTGTGACATTAGAGATCTTTTACTAGAACCTTCATTTAATCTTAAGTCAAATCGGTATCCAATTCAAACATATATTTCAGGTTTGAAAGGAAACCATACTCATTTAGTTTAATTAGAGAAATGTGTGTCTGTCTTAAATGATGTATCATAATTAAATTTGCTTGAAATAAGCTAGATTATTTCCTAAGATGTATTTTCTAAAATTAGGCCAAGACAAGTTATTTCTATGTTTTGCGTCAGCGTGCGCATTGAAAATGTTTGATTTTAGGAGAAAACAAACAAGGGATGTTTTTCCGATTAAAATCAAGATTTTTTGGTGTTTTTCTGCCATCGTTGAATTTTTGGTGCACCCAATATACCATCACATTTTGCGTCAGCGTGCGCATTGAAAATGTTTGATTTAAGGAGAAAACAAACAAGGGATGTTTTTCTGATTAAAATCAAGATTTTTTGGTGTTTTTCTGCCATCGTTGAATTTTTGGTGCGCCCAATATACCATCACCAAAGATTTTAGCTTACGCTTCGATTTTAATAAAACGACAAATATATACTACTACATGTACTAAAACTTAAAAAAAAGCTGGAATTGGTTCAACGGAATTCAAAATTTGTTGATTTCAAAATTTCCTCCTTGTTTTTTATTTTATTTTTGTTTGTTTGCCTCCCGCCCGCTTACATTTCAAAAATAAACTTGACGCCAAACAAAGAATTAAATTGGTTTAGCCTTATTAAAAAAGAAAACCAAGTCCTTTCTCAGTACTGACAATTTCAAGGCAGCCAAAAGTATTGTTTTTAAAGGTTTTTAAAGTATGTTTAATGCATGCTTGAATATGTGTAAAATTAATTCATGCACGAAAACTGAGCACAAAATGAAATCTGTGTTGTGAACATAAAGATGAAGATTACAGGTAATAAGGCGTTTTATCTCCAATTTTTATACCAGAGGAGATCAGTTTCCAGCTGTTTTTATTTTGCAGATTTATAGCCTTGCTTAATATATTGTGTTGGACCATAAATTAATAAAATTGTGTTTATAGCATATCTAAATAGAAGCATTTTTTCTGCATATTTTTCTGTAATTTAAGGAGGTAGACCAAGGTTAAGGGACATAACTCTTAAAAATCATTTGTATGTTTGTTTAAATTGTTTTCATAAATATACTGTAAGCTTCTAAGTAACACAGAGGATTTTGTTTCTTTTTTTTTCACATAAATGCATAAAAAGCGTCAATGAAAGTGACTGTTTCAAACACCTTGCTGATTTAAAGAGTTATCTCCCTTAACCTAGGTGTAGTACCGTTGTCCATGTATAGTTTGTTCTTTTGACTGACGGTTCGGTTCTCACTTACTTTAAGATATCAGCATTTGTAAAGAAATTTGTGTTTGAAATACTAATGTTTCATTTTATGCATTGTTTCATCATAATTTAGAAGATTTGATTGTTAATCTCAGATTACAGTGTAGATTGGTGGGCATTAGGTGTACTTATGTTTGAAATGTTGGCGGGACGATCACCGTTTGACGTGGTGGGAGGTGCTGAGAATCCTGACCAAAATACAGAGGACTATCTCTTCCAAGGTAAGAAAATGTTATATTTATGTTGATTGAAATTTCCTTGTTTTAAATGCGGGAATCCTTTGTTTATTTTGAAACATAAGTCACAGTCTTAACAGATTCCACCTTGATCTGCCAATGGAGATGTGTTCTTGTACAGAATTTCCATATTTTCAAGGCATTAGCAAGATAAAATGCAGCTGATTTATGCTGAAAATCAATGAATTATGAACAAATGTTGAATCTGACAAGATGTTTGAATATTATGGTGTTGGATTAAATGGGTTTCATTGTATATTCAAATAATTACATAAAAATGATATATTGTATATATATATTTGACTCTTTATATTTAGTGTCAAATATGCGGTTGTGAATTTCATATCATCAATCTACTTTTAACTGTGTTGTTAAAGGTGTGTGAGTTTGTTGTCATGGTAACAGTTATTTAAAGAAAGTGTTTATATATTTTTAGTGATATTAGAGAAGACTATAAGAATTCCCAGATCATTATCAGTCAAGGCAGCTTCTATACTTAAAGGTTTCCTTAACAAAGTAAGTTTTTTAATCTTATTACAACTGATAACTGTATGTAATAATGCATGTAATTATGCCGCCACAGTATCATATAAATGCAACCATGCTGTCACAGTAATCATGCAGCCAGACTTGTTAATCATGAAATAATTTATAGCATTAGTAACCGAGATATGTAGTCTTGCTGTCAAAATGACTGATACTGTAATAATCTATTCACAATGGCAAGCTTCTATGCTTTGATAGTAACTGATGCAAGAAATCATGCTTGTCACTGAGATACACTTTTTTGTAGATAGGCTTAGATAAATCACAATTTTACGCCAGTAGTTGGTCTGTGACATTGCAAAGACTGATGTAAAACTATTAATGACATTATTGAAAGCGCTGTCATTTGTTTATGATGTTACCCATAAATATATATTATTTTTACCACGGGTGTGGATACAAGGCAACTGAAGGCTGTCATATTTTGTTTTTATTTTCAGAACCCTGTGGAAAGATTAGGATGTCATCCTCAGACTGGATTCAATGATATTATGTCACATCCATTTTACCGATCTATAAACTGGGACCAGTTGGAGCAGAAGCAGATCAAACCACCATATAAACCAGAACTGAAATCTGACCGAGACTTAGAACATTTTGATAAAGCCTTCACAGAAGAACCTGTACAACTCACACCAGATGATCCGTAAGTAATATGTAAACTTTATCAACTTGTCAGGTTGAGCAAAAAAATTTTTTTTTTATGTATAAATCAAATTTTTATTTTCAAAGGCTATAATGGATTTTTTTGTTTGTAACTATGCCTCATCATAAGCTTTTATAAACTTAAGCCAGCCTCTGAAGAAATTATTAGTCCAATTGAGTTGCATAAAAATGGGACTTTCAGACTCGTTTTTTTTTGTCAGTTTTGCCTAAATTCTGCATGAAATTTAAATAATTTTCCAGAACAGGTGTTCCAACCTGTGTAACCCATCCTCTTAAAAACATTGGCAAACAAATATCAATGCAAAATGTATAAAGGGGAAATTATAAAATCAAAAATAAAAAAAAAACCTGGCAAATCATCAATAGTAAGAATAGATTTACACTATAGGAACTAGTATGCAAAACATAGTGTTACTAAAGTACTGTGGAAGTGCTTTTATTTGTGGACATCAACTTTCATGGTTTTAATAAAAATCAATATTTTGTGGGTACATGAATTAGTGGTTTCCATTTTTCTGCATTAATACTCTAAAGAGAAAATGCGTGTTGTTGGCAACTTTATTTTGTGGCATTGACAAACCATGAAATCCACGAAAATTGGAATTCCACGAACAATAGTACTTTAACAGTATTTACTGATACATTGCACATGATTTTGTTTGTCTTTCACTAAAAACAGAACTGTTTTCTCTTGAAAGTGAAAGAAAGAAATACGATTTTCATGTTATATTTTTCAGTAAAGTGATATCGGACATAGACCAGACAGAATTTGATGGTTTTGAGTATGTCAATCCACTACTGATGTCTTTAGAAGAAACAGTATAAACATAGTATTAACTTCTAATGGTTGTGATATTACATGGATGTCAATGTAGGGTACCAGCCCAAGTCCAGGCTACCAGTAGGTACCAGTCTGGCAACTAATTTTTAGGGTACCAGAACTAACAAAGTAATCAAAGAACTAAAAAATATGGTTGTGACAAGTAGAAGTGCTTTATTTATGATGAATGTTTTTAATTGTCTGTGCTGAACATAATGAAAAGTGCAAAGTTGAAGGTCATTTGTGTATTGACCTCCTGTTCATATATTATTATTAATTTGTATTTTGACACTGTAACAGATTTATATTTGTCTATTTAGGTTTACACATATTTTTATTTGAAAAAGCAATATATTGTGCACTATTATTTGATATATATTTGTTTTGATGAGTTATGATCAATTCTTTATTATATCATGGTCAATCCTCATTTTTGTGACTTATCATTTTTCACTGGAGGATGTGACACTTTGTGTTTCACTCTTGAAGTAGGTTGTCATATTTCACTGGGGGAAATGACTCTTTATGTTTTACACAAGGAAGTTGCTTGTCATTTTCAATCTGGAAGTGATTCATTATATTTCACTTTGTGAAGTGACTCATCATATTTGAAGAAAGGTTTTTTACCAGTTGTAGTGGTATTAAGTTGATGTAGTAGTAGGATCTAAGGGTAGTTAATCTTAGAAGATATTTGAAACTTTTTGCCAAAATGTCTTTCAATACCAAAGACATGCATTGAAATGAATTTTTAATATTTTTTGCATTTTATTTTGTTTTTCTTTCAGTATATTTGTCTGATCTTATACATGTAGTAATTTTATTTGCATTTTCAATAATTGTTTTGAATTACATACAATTAGGGGATACTCCACAAATACATTTGAAAAAAATTACATGTACGAAAGTTGATCTTTTTAGGATTTCTGATCCTGTGTGGTTTGTTGATAGCTGCAATTCTTATTCTTTTTAATTGGTTGGTGGATTTCTCTGTTTCATTGAGTACAACTGATACAATTAATTACCTTGAGTGAATACAACTGATTACCTTTAGAGAGTACAATTGATTACCTTTAGGGAATACAATTAATTACCTTTAGTGAGTACAATTGATTACCTTTAGAGAATACAATTGACTATATTTAGTGAATACAATTAACTTGCAACAAGTACATTTTGGTTTCATAGATATTACTTCAAGTCATGGTTCCATTAATTTTATGGTGTACAGTTTACATGTTGTATTGAGACTCTCCACTGATACTCGGTATGGTGTTCAGATTTCAAATTGTTTTTTAATTTCATTTTCTCATGTTTATAAGCCATAGTGGGTCACTTGAGCAATTGCTATAAGTTGTTGTACGACGGTGGCATCTGCCGTTGCTAACTTTCTTCAAAGATCTTCTCTTCTGAAACTGTTTGGCCAACCTTGACCAAACCTGGCCTGAATCATCACCACAGTATCTACCCTCAAGTTTGTGATTTTTAAGACCAAAGAACATGGCCGCTGTTAGTGAAAAATGAATATAAGGGTAAATTGCTGGGTTTTTTTTGCTAGTAACTCAAAAACTGTTACAGAAATTAATAATCTTATTAGAAGTAGAAATAATTAGCTACTCAGTGACAGTGTTAACTGTTCTTCTAATAGCAAGTTGTGAGATATTCAGAGCAAGAAAGGGCCCAACTTTAATACAGCTAATTCTTTTATCCTGTAAATAACAAAATCCACATGCTAATCATCATTTCATTTCCATTAAAACCATTACAGAACAAAGAGGCCAGATTGAACCATTCTCTTTTCTCACAGACCCAACAAAATCCACATCAGTATTACAAATCTTTTGTGTCAGTATTTCTTGTCCATTTTGCACTATTGGCATAGTGAGATTTTCGTTTGTTTATAAAACCACTGACAGTACAATTCATCATTTAGTAGTATATCTTCAGATATAAGATATGTTTGCCTTATTTATTCCATCAAGCTTCATAGATATTCGTGGTTGTGGTAGGAGAATAAGACTAACTAAATTTTAAACTGTTAAATTAACACTTATTGCAAATAACAGCATTCAGGTTATAAAGACAAAATAATTTAACATGGGGAAGTATACTTATTACAGGTGTTCTAATACATATCTAATTGAAATATTCTCTCCCAAATGAGATTTTACATTTGAAAAATTATCTCCCTTTGTACAATTATTTGAAAAATTATCTCCCTTTGTACTGTGTTACCATTGTAGACCTCATTATTGCCCCCATAAAATGTAAAAAATTCAATGTTATTATTTGTCTTTGTGACTTGTAAAGTAGCATTAATTAGTATTTAGATGTACATGTAGTAGGTTTAACAACTTTGAATAATAATACTAGTTATTTGGAATGGTGCTAATTTGTGCTACAAAATGTAAGTGCTTAGTCATTTTACATACATGGTTACTTATGAATGAGTTTGACATTCACTTACAGTATTCTGACCCTTTCCTTCAGTACAGATTTTTGTGTGACAAGTTCTACATTCCTTCATGCAGAGGTTTTGACACTTACATTATAAGTTGACAACTTTGACTCTTTTTGTGACAAGTTCAATCTCTTCTTTGATGAGTTTCATTCTTAGTTGATTTTTTTTTTGTTTTAAAGCTAGCTGCCTAAGTTATACCTGTACTTAAACAAGTTTTAATTACTTGAATTTTCTGTAACAATTAAATTATTTTTTGTAAAAAGAGCATGCAATATTTAAAGTGTTACTTGTATTTTTTTACTTTGATATGTCATATGAAAGTTTTTGTGTATTCTTTTGTGATATCACTGATATATGCAAAGCAAGTTTCCAAAATAAATGTGTTTTAGTTCTGATTCTCCGGTGAATGTTAAGTCTTTCATTCTGTATGTACATGTAAGTTTAAAGTAGGAGACATGTTCTGTAAGATTTTTTTCTCCACTTCCGTAAGATATTTTTATTCAATGATTGAATTTGCATTCTGTCATGTATTTGCTGCATTAAAAGAAATTGCCTCTTGCTTGAGGAACTATAGTGTAAGTGCTCTTTTGCATTTTAGAATTTGGACATCTTTTTTTATGCCTCTCTCCTTTTTGTCTCACCTATGACAGACATATTAACCTTTAGGAAGTCCTCTCAGTGAGAATCTCATTGGCTGGCAGTGAGCTCCCAGTGAGCATTTTTATCGACCTTTTTTGTGCGCGATGCGCAACTAGAAATATAAAGAAAAACACCCTTTACTTTAGATTCAGTACAGTATTGCATTAAACATCAATGTGCATGTCCCGAGTGTATTTTAGATATTCTGCTGCTTGTGACAGTTGGTCGTCCAGTACTTCCTCTGTCAAGTCATCCAGTTCTTAAGTTTCATTATTTTTGCATTACTGATTAAAATGATAAGCTACTGAGAATGGTAGGTTGTGCTCAGCTACAAATAACAAAACACCGAAGTCACTGTGAATAATGTAAACAGAATTTCAGCATTTTGCATCCGAAGTAAAGCACTACGTTTGTGTCCCTCTGTTTCTCTATGGCGAACAACGTCATTTCATCCTCTGTGCACTATGGAAAAGAGGATGCCACACAAACTACAGAAACATTGCGTGTCTATTTTATCACTCTTGCTCAAAAAGTCCATCTCTTTTATCCATTTATTTTGGAATTTTGAATTGTATCTCTTCCTTTTTCACGGAGGCGACACCATTTAGTCGTCAATATACACACTTAAATCAGCTGATTCCTGTTCATTTCAAATATCGCGTAATCTCGTTAGGCGGGATGTGAATGGAACAGCCTTTGTTTACTTCACATGATGTGATTGGAACAGCCAATATTTACTTCTGGTGTATCAGAAAAATATTTTTGAGAGAAAATTTTCATATCGGGAGTTTTCAGAGGCATATCGGTAGACATGTTAAGTTTTTGTGATTAGGTCAATTTCTCAGTAACTATTAGTGTAAGGTCAATGATACTTGATAAAGTAGTACATGACAGTCTACTATATTGCTTTTGTCTGTGTCCTCAATTTTACGGTCCAATGAACATGTTAATTTTTTGTTGTTAGTTCAGTTTCTCGGTAAATGTTAGTGGTAGGTTAATGATATGTGGTATATAGGTTTGCCTTGGGTAGTACTTGACAGTCTGTCATATGTTTTTTTGTCCATGACCTAAATTTTATGGTCTAGTGATCATATTAAGTTTTACTAATTAGATCAATTTCTCAGTAACTATTTATGGTACATCAATGATATTTAGTATGTGGGTTGGTCTAATGAAGTACATGATGGTGTGTTATATGGTTCTTGTGTGTGACCTCAATTTCACAGTCCAGTAATTATGTTAAGTTTTCAGTATCTATTAGTGGTATATCAATGATATTTGGTATGTGTGTTGGTTTTGGGTAGTATATGGCAGTCTGCCATATGACTTATGTCTGTGACCTCAAATTCATGGTCCAGTGATTATGTTGAGTTTCTCCATTATCTATAAATGGAAAGTCAATAATATTTTAGTATATGGGTTGGTCTTTGGTGGAATCTGACAGCCTGCTATTTGCTTTTGCCCTAGATGTCATTTTCACGGTCTAGTGAACGTGTTTGATTTTTCAGTATTTATTAGTGGTAAGTCAATGATATTTGGCATTTAGGTCGGTTTAATTTGGGTAGTGCATGACAGTCTGCTTTATTGCTTTTGTTAGTTACCCTAATTTTACTTTAGCGAACATGTTAAGTTTTTCTGATTTAAGTCAGTTTGACTTTTTACATCAATTTAGTGGACGGGTGAGACATCAATTTGGGTCCACACTTGTGATATTTGGTTGTAACATTTATATTTAAAAAACGCACTAATGACATATTATGTTTCAAGAATGTCAATTTATAGATCAGTTGCAATCAAATTTGTCATGTGTATATGGGACTTGCTCCAGTTTCATTTAAATTTTTTACACAAATTGAATGGATTTACATCTAGATCTTATTGGTTATTTGTTCTCTCTCAGTTTCCAACATTTTTTGAGTTTATGGTCTTCCAGATGTTTAGATTTTATCTGCGCTGAAGAGACATAAGTTGTCGAAATGTGCATATGCAGAAAATTAATTCACAGGAACTTCGGTATTTAGTTATTTGATATAAAGAGCAGTTTTACAAAACCTGAAATTTTTATAAATTTGGCCAAAATTAGAATTTTTGTTCTAAATAAGACTTATTGTCATATGTGAGGTGCAGAAAGGGGGGATAAATGAAACAAATGCACCCTACTTAGCATCAGCAATGACAAAAAAGATTTATTATATTTTAAATATTTATGTTTAACAAAAAGATAAAAGTGTTATAGAAATGCAGATACATGTATGTGCTTATTTCTTCCACAATATTCTGTATGCTAGGATATTTGTTTACTTATACATATCAGAAATATTTGTTACTTAAGGAAAATTATATCAGTTATATTGTGGATAAAACATAATTATATCATATTTGTTCATCATTTTGTACATATTTTTATTATTGTTATTTACAAATTGTACATTTTGTGATGCAAATCTATGTTTGTGGTGTGATATGGTGCAAAATGAACTACAGCATGAAATTTACATTTGTTTACATTGAGTGAAATCAACATGACTTTGTGGTTTGAATTTAAAGGATTAAGTCCATTTCTTTTTTAATTGCTAAAATTGATATTGCCATAAAAATATAATTACTAAAATATAACATGAATGTAAATGATACTCAATAAAGAAAAGATGTTTTTACATTCAAAGCAAACATTTTGTCATATTAGCTGAGTGTGTTTTAGGTCAAATTTTACCTTGAAAATAAAATCAAACAACATCAGACAATATAGAAAGTGTATTTAACATTAACATGAGGTCTGTAGTGTATGTGCTGTTGCCTCTTTATCCAGAAAGTTGGCCTTATCCAAAGAACTTTGATTATCAGGATGCAAAAATGTTATTTTTTAACCAAATAATTTATTTCTTCCATAAAAAAGAATAATATTTACCTACCAGCCCAAAACAGAAAATATATGAGCAGGGCAACTTGAAGTAGTCTTATGGTTGGATCCTTACTGCATATCGGAACAATTTCCAGATAACATTAAAATAAAGTCAGAGTGACCTCATCTAATATCTCCAGAACTAACTCTCATGATGTTAAACTAGTTACAGTAGATTCTATTTATAGAAATAAGGAATCTATACTATGGACATTGTAGTTAATATCTGTCATAGAATCACATTTTACGGTGAATCTTGTGTTAACCAAACCCTTACTAAGCTTGTAAACCTATATAACCCAAACCTTTGTATCAATTATTTATATTGTATGATCACTTATTTAGTGGAGATAAAATTTCTGGATTTTGGTTGAAGAATTATTTTGTGTGGACAAATTTTGTGGAATTCAAATGAATTGAACCTGTTTTTTATCACGAAAAATTAATTTATAGGAATTTAATTTCATTGATAATTCTTACATATCAACATTCTTAAAAATTCTGGTTGTGCCTTGCAGGTGTATTTTCTACAGGCATTGTTAATTGTTTGGATCTAGCATACCACAAATTAAACAAAATTTTCTCCTCCACAAATTTTTCTTCTTCTACGTATTCTTAACACCTGTCATAAGTGAAAAAATTCTTCAGTCTCAGAAGGGTTTGGTATAGACAGGTTTCACTGTATTTCTCATTATTTGGAAGTTAGTGACCAATGTATAATGAGTCATAATTCATAATCTAGTCCATATAATGTATATAATTAATTACATTTGTACTGTAATATAGGAATCTCTGATATACTTTCCTAATAAATATGACAATGAAATATTTACTGAGTGTTGTTTTTAGCTTGCAAAGCTATATCCAGGCGAACTTCTGCCATCACTTGACATCTATCCTCGATCCATCGGGCATAAACTTTTCATTTAAAAATATTCTCTGAAACTGTTGGGCTAAATGGGACAAAAGTTAGCCACAATAGTCCTTGGATGGTGTCCTGTATACAAGGTGTTTTCAGGTCCACGCTATATCTAAAATGGCACCCTGTGTGGAACATGCATGTAGATTAACATTGGACCCTATAGGAAAACACATGTAAAGATCATCTGCTCTGAAACTGCTGAGCCAATTGGAACCAAGCTTGACCAAAATAGCCTGTAGTGGGTTCCCTGCAAAAAAAGTTTTAGGTTTGCACTATCCACGATGGCTGCCAGCAGGGGAACATAGTTGAACGTTGTCCCCATAAGAAAAGACATTCAAAGATCTCTGAAACTGCTAGGTCAGTTGGAGCAAAACTTGTAAAAAAAGTCCTTGAATTGTCCCCTGCAAAAATTTTTTCCCATCATGCTATTTACAAGATGACCACCAGCAGGGAACACAGATGCAGACTAACACTGGACCCTTTGTGGGTAAAATTCAAAGATTACCTCTGAAACTGCTAAAATAATTAGAACCAAGCTTGGCCACAAAAAGATGAAAAAAAAGTGTTTTGCAGGTCCAGGCTATATACAAGGCGGCCCCAGGTATGGAACACAGTTTAACTTTGGACCTTTTGGGAAAACATATTCAAAGATTTTCCTCTCTTGAAACTGTTTAGCCAATTGGAAACAAAACTTGACCACAAAATTGGTCCATTGCAAAAAAGGTGTTTTCAGGTTAACCCTTTATCCAAGATGGCTGCAATAGGGGAACATAGGTCATCATTGGATCCCATTAGAAAACATATTCAAAGATGTTCTCCTTTTAATTAATAAGCCATTTTGAACAAAACTTAGCCACAAAAGTTGTTGGATGGTCCCCTGCAAAAAAGTCTTTTCAATACTGCGCTGCCAGCTGGAATATAGTTCAAAGATCTTCTTTTCTGATACTTTGGAGACAATCAGAACCAAACTTGGCCAGAATAGTCTTAGGTGGTTCCCTGCAAAAAAGGTGTTGTTAGGTCCATGCTATATCCAAGATGGCCACCAGCAGTGAACAAAACTTAACATTGAACCTTATGGGAAAATATAACCAGAATCAAAGATCTTCTCCTTTGAAACTGCTGGGCCAATCAGAACCAAACTTGACCAGAATACTTTTAGGTGGTTCCCTGCAAAAAAGGCGTTTATAGGTCCATGCTATATCCAAGATGGCCACCAGCAGTGATTGAACCTTATGGGAAAATATAACCATAATCAAGATCTTCTCCTTTGAAACTACTGGGCCAATTGGAACAAAACTTTGCCACAGTAGTTTTTAAGTGGTCAGCTACCAGAAATTATGCTTTTCATGTCCTCGCTATATCAAATATTGTTGCCAGTGGGAACATAGTCTAGCATTCAACCCAGTGGGAACAGACTCCTTTGAAATTGCTGAGCCTATCGGAACCTCACTTTGCAACAATAGCCTTGACGTGGTCCCCAGTAAACTAGAGGCTCAGAGACTGAGCCTGTATCGCTCACCTGACTAAATGCTTCTATGCCATGCATGACCAAAAATATGTTTATTGCCAATGGGTTCTAAAATTTAGCTATGTTCTCCATTAGCACCTGTGTTTTTGTCTGATCCTATTGAAATCAGTAATTTTTGCAAAGGCCCTTCTATATATTTAGTTAAATTTGCTTGAATAGTATCAGAGAAGATGATGAAAAGGATGGGCTCCCATGTTAAGCTATGTTCTGCAATGCAGGCCATGTTTTTGCCGGATGGAAATGAAGTGAGTATTTTTATGAAGTACCTTCCATTCATCATTCCTCTAAAGTTTGCGATGAATTTGTTTCAGTGGTTTCAGAGGAGAAGATAAAAATGTGATTTTCCCATAGAGTCAAATCACGGTGCATATTCAAAACGCATCATTTCGGATCAAATTGGCGTTACTGGATACTTTTAGACGCAGTAACGAATCATTTCAGATAGTTATAGACACATACTCATATAAAGACGTCTTTGGGGGAAGATGACAGGCATTTGTTCCAGATAGCGGAATGTCTGAACAATTCAGCTTCAAAGAAATCAAAAGCAAAGTAAAAATAAATGCTTCTTAAACGGTGAAAAATACAAATATGATGGTCAACAAAACGTGGAACTTTGGAAAGTCAGCCTGTATTGCCATATATAAAGTGTTCGTGGCTTATTGATTCTGCTGAATAGCACATGTTATATTTATATACAAGATTCCGGAAAATGAACACCATTTCAAGGTCGTTTGTGATCATATCTTTGCTCCATCAAAAAATATTGGCAACGCACCATATTCGATCTATACATTTTTTGACAACGATTCCTTTCGGATAGATGTGGCAACGATTAATTTCAGAGTTTGCAAATTGAAAAATATTTTCTTCTATGTATATAATAAACATCACTTTCTCATTTTCAAATGTTTTATCATATGGCTCCGAAATCAAAATGGAAAGTTGATAACTAATGTTTTGCCTTTAATGTAGAAAATGTATTGACACGAACTACTCCAATATCTCCCCGAATAATTTGGTGACAATAATTGTATTATTGGAGACAATATTTGAAGTAATAGAAACAAAACTTTTAATATCTGATTATTCTTTTTATCGATGATTAACTAAATCATTTGAAACTGGGACTAATGTAAGTCCCAGTTTGAAAGAACAAATTTTAAAAAACGAAAATCAATTTTCAATAAATCGGAAAATTGACTTTTGATTAGTTAAAGATTTTGTACGATCCTAAGGATTTTTGTAGATGTTTAAAAAAAAATTTGCTAACATTGATGCTCTGATTGACAAAGTGGGCGTGGCCTAAGAGACTTTTTGCCAATATTTTTTCGTATTCGGGGAGTTAGTAACCCGAATAATTCAGTCGTTATATTCCACTAACTACGATCGCTATGTAAATATATATTTGCTCCACCTGACAAAAATTCCATTGGAACAAATATTATAAACATTGACATAACATTCTTCCTTTTAGGGCTTTGGTTTTGTGGCGTTCTTGTTCATTTTTGTTTATTTGTTTTGTCATTGTCATACTTTCACAATTCGTGTTGCTGTGAATTGCCGTGGTTTTTGATTTATGATTTTAGAATTTCCCCTTTCCCCTTTCCTCGTTCTTGCTTCGGTATTCGTTTGCCGATGTATTTAAAACAAATATTATATACATGTAACATTTATTTCGTCAGGGACAAATTATAATATTTGTTCTGTTGGAACAAATCTTATCTAATATTTTGTCCTTTGGAACAAACCTTATGGTGGAACTTATATTATGTTACAGCTACACCGAGCAGAGGGAATCGAAGACGGAAATGGCTTGAATTATATCAAAATATCAAAAACCCGGTAAAGGGGGGCAATAACTCTCACAAGGGTTTATGGATTTTCTTCAAAATTTCAGGTTGGATAAATCGTGATATGTTGAACATTTTTTGCAAATTTCACCTGACCTCTATCTGTTACACTTTTTGAAACAAAATAAAAAAGAATGCAAAAATTTTGAAAATTGTATGGAAAAAGGGCTTTACCTCCGAGATGGGTTTTCAGATTTTTTTTTTCAAAATTGCACAGTGGGTAGATCTCAACATGCTGATCACTTTTAATATCCTAATCAGATTTTTGATATCTGTAATGGTTTTTGAGTTATTTGCAAAAAAAAAAAAAAACCAGCAATTTACCCCAATGCTCTATTTTTAGTAACAGAGGTCATGTTGTTTGGTCTACAGACATAAAATCACAAATTTGAAATTGCATACCCTGGTGATGATTCAGATTAAGTTTGGTTAACATTGGCCCAGTAGTTTCAGAAGATTTTTGAAAAAAAAATTAATGGATGGAAGACAGACGCCAAGTGATGGCAAAAGCTCACATGGCCTTTGGCCAGGTGAGCTAAAAAAATTCAACTTTTGCCCATTTGACCCCTTATAACTGGGAAACGGTGAAAGCTACGTTATAAATCAAGTGGTACACTACTGAAAACAATCAAAAGAAAAAAATCCTATCAAAATACTTTGAAAAAAAAGCTTATCTGCACATATACAACTTTGGTCCCGTTTAGTCAAAAAGATGAACATATGTACATAACACATACAAAGAAATGACGAAATTCTTACTTGTATTTTATTAAAGTTTTTCGGAAGCGTATTGATGCCACATAAAGAAAAAATATCTCGTAACTATGAGATAATATCTTGTAATAATGAGAAAACATATCATAATTAAGAATTAAATCTCATAATTCTAATATGACGTCCTTTTATCGCCTTGTGTGCATAACCGTGGTAAAATCCGCATATATTCGTGGGTATTGCCATAACAAGCGACGGTACTTTTGATAACGTCATAGACCGTTCGACGACAGTTTTTGCATCGTCATAAAAGAAAACGTCATACCTTACGTTTCACCTATGAATACAAAGACGAATTCATCTTTTCTGTACCCTGTAAATGTCATATTAGAATCGAATAATTCACGGGAGCGTGAATATATGTTGATTTTACCAGGGTTTGCCCTTTATGTCTATATGTTATCCCTCGCATACGCTCGGGGTAAAATATTTGCCATAAAGGGCCAACCCGTGGTAAAATCGCCATATATTCACGCTCTCGTGAATTATTTCTTAATGGGTAACGTCATAACCAAATGACGGTACTTTCGATAACGCCATAGATAGTTTTACATCAGTTTTTGCAACGCCACAGACAAAATAGCGACATAAAATGGCGTTTCATCCTTGTGTACTAGGAGGAATTCTCCTAATCGGAACCTTGTGAGTGTCTTTTTAGAATCGAAATAATTAACAGTAGACATTTATCTATATTATCATTACCACGGGCTGGCACTTCACGGTGATATTTTACCCCTCGCTTGTCGCTCGGGGTAAAATATTTGCCATAAAGTGCCAGCCCGTGCTAAAAATAAATAATATATTTATGTGTCTATTATTACTTATTTCTTAATTATTTCATAATTATGAGATATTATTTCATAATTATGAGATATTATCTCATAATAACGAGATAAGAAGTAATAATTATGAGATATTATCTCATAATGATGAGATATTTGTTCATAATTATGAGACAATATTTTGTAATAATGAAATTATTACTCATAATAATGAGATAATTATCTCAAATTTATGAAATAATTATCTCATAAATTTGACGTACTTACTCTTAATTATGAGATACTTTCTCGTAATTAGGAAACAAGTTCTCATAGTTATGAGATAATATCTTATAATTATAAAATGATATATCATAATTTTGAAATAATTTCTCATAATAATGAGTAATAATTTCATTATTACGAAATATTATCTCATAATTATGAACAAATGTCTCATCGTTATGAGATAATATCTCATAATTATTACTTCTTATCTCATTTTATGAGATAATAACTCATAATTATGAAATAATATCTCATGATTATGAAATGAGTGATCAAAACATACAAGTTCATCCTTCATTTAATTTTTAATACGGCTCCATTAAAATTTACCGTCGAAGCACTACGATTTTTTGGGGGAAAAAACAGGTAAAGATGTAAACTGATCCTTTGTGATGAGACGAGTTAAATAAGTGGCAGCAACTAGGATCAAATATCTGAAACAAAACTACAGCTGTCGACGAATAAGAACAAGTCGTGCTAACCCGCTCACCTAACCCTGAATCAATAAAGCAAGTGTAAAATTTAGTGTGTGTGGACACTATATAGGTGTGGACACACTACAAGTGTGGACATAATGATATACCTGTCCCTTTTTTTCTATAAAAAATATACAAAGGCGAATCATTTGGAATCTAACATTATGAAAATAATAATGTTTTGGGTGTGAGCCAATGCGCATTCCGACGAGACAGACTGATAGAAGACCATCTGTTTACATTAAATGGCGTCTGTGCGTCAAGGAAAGCAGCTAAATTAAAAACTTATTTTGCTTTCCTTGACTTGTCTAAAGCTTTTGACCGGGTTTGGCGTGACGGTCTCTTTTATTCTTTGTGGAATCACGGCATACAAGGTCAAATATGGCGGATTCTTAACAACTGTATGGTAATGTCAGTAATAAAATCCTTTTCGGTGAGTTTGAAACAGAGTGGTTTGAGCAGGAGCATGGCGTAAAGCAAGGTCGCGTTCTTTCACCGGCTCTATTTTCTGTACTAATGAAGGATCTCGTTGATATGCTGAATTTTTATAATTTGGGAGTTTCCTTTGCCTCTCAAATTATAAACGCCCTTCTATATGCAGATGACGTCGTTTTACTGGCCGAGTCAGAGGCAGAGTTACAGCAAATGCTGAATGTTGCATCACACTTTGCCAGTAAATGGAATTTGAAGTTTAATGCTTCAAAATCTAAAGTGTTAGTTATTGGTAAGCGTACCGATAGAAAAAAAGCTCTGGTATATAGGTTGTACTCCCATCGGACGAGCTGATGCTGACAAATATTTGGGAGTTTACTAGTATTTATCAAGAAACTTGAAGGCAAGCTATCATATTAATACCTACGTCAAAAGTAATATCGAAAATAAGTTAAATGGTATGATACAGGTTCTTAGTAAACATGGTCATTTTAATCGTATTGGTTTCGGTAATGCCTTATTGGAGTTTGTTATCAAACCTACAATTTCCCATGCATGTGCAGTTTGGCTACAGTCGTCAAAAGCACAATCGGATCTCATTGAAAGTTTACAGTATCGTGCGGCAAAAAAAATAATGCGTACTTACTAAACTAATAGGAAAAATGAAAGGATATGGAGTGAATGCACATATGACAAAAACGCACACGATACATAGAGAACTCCAGTTTATCAAGGACAGGGCTTTTATTCCTGTCTACATCTTGATGTCGCCTGAGGGTCTTCAACTAGAGGTGAACAAAATTCACCCCCTCAAGCGAGATCAAGAAGGCCCATAGCGTGCACTTAAGCGGTATTCTTGACAAAATTATACCAAGGTCACTCCCTTGCTCTCCACTCGCCATGGAGTGCCAACTTGGGCGATGCTCAGAGTTATCCATCTGAAAGCACCAGGGTTACAAGAAGAGCAACATCGATCACAGCTAAAATATATCATTGAAGCAACACACGTCGGGCGGTCAATGAGAAAAAAAGTAAAATCGGGCAATGTATGCCTACAAATGTTTGTCATTTAGTAGCCCGACGAAAGACAAAAATAAGGACAAAAATAACATCGACAGACAACACGGGGCACATCGAAATAGATGTAGGCAAACCTTGCAGTGTAAATTTGGTTGAAAGGGCAAAAATGGTCGTGTGTACAGATTATAACATTTTAGTAAAAACAATGAAAATATTGAACAGCCAAATTGAAATAATAAATAAATTAGTAAACGTGTGTGAAATTCTCACACGGACAAACATGTCATAACTGTAATATTATAAGAGCAAACAGCTCAAGCACGGGGAGACTTTCTACAACATTCCTAAATGTGCTCTTTTCGCGGAATAAGAATGGAAACCGATAAACGCGTTTTTAGACAGACAACGGGTCTCGTACTTTTCTAGGTTTTACCCCAAGGTGATGTAAGATTGATTTCAGTCATCTCTTCGGACAAAGCGTCACTGTTCAAAGAACAAGGATTAGATCACTTTTTTGTAGAGAATGTTGATATAAACACATTTAACAAGTTCTTTGGACAGAACGTCCATGTCAAGCAGATGGAGTTAATAGCCTCAAAGTCATCGCATCGATTAAGTCGAATTTGTTTTTCAATAAAGTTTGTGGACTCCAAAACTGTTTAATTAAATAATATTGATGATTTCGAATCGTCAAGACTGAAACTCCTTTCTAGAACTGAATGTCTACCGATGAATTATGTCCTAAAAAGAATGAACATGAAAGACAATGACTTTTGTGATCTTTGTTCTTCTTCCAACGTTGAAGACGTCTCTAATATTCTAGTAGACTGTCCGGCGCTCCAAAATATCCGAAATGGGTGCTTTTCAGAAATTAATGATGCCATTCACGATTTCATTGAATTACCGTCCACTGAAAAGGTAAATCTTTTAATTGGGGACTATTGATATTTTATCAATGATGAATATGGAAAAATTTTTGATGTTAAAGGGAAAATTCGCAAAAAAATAAAAATTCAATATTTTATTCCTCATATCTTAGTTAGCACATAAATATATATATTCTGCTGAAGTGAAATATCCAGGTAAATCCTGCAATTTGATTGGTTACCTTGACAGGGGATATGAGACCGTATCCCCGTGGTAGCAAAATTACAATTTCTAAAAGCTTTTAATAGAAAAATTATAGCACTTCTAGCAGAATATAAAAGTTATTCGGGCTTCACAGGGGATACGGGTTCATAATCCCTGTCTGTGCCCTATATCCCCTTCGCCTTACGGCTCAGGGGATATAAAACACAGACAGGGAATATGAACCCGTATCCCCTGTGAAGATTCCCGAATAACATATAGTATTACTGTTCAATTGTCTTGGATAACTGTACAAGACTGAATTAATTGTGAGCAAATCCCGGTGCATCAACCGCCATATTGTCGTCTTGTCAAATTAAAAAGTCACGTGATACCTAAAAACCCCAAAATACCAAAACTCGATAAGCCTGTGTAAAAACAACAAGTACATAACTCTGATCTGTCTAAATGTGTGTCCCGGGATATAGAAATAGGACCCATTCCGTGGTTGTGCGGGATTAATAAATACACAACCCATCTTTCGGATGGGATGTAAACTCAGGTCCACGTGTTGGAAGAAATGCCACGCTTCCTGCACGTTAAAGAACCCTTGT
>MJUU01045073.1:30773-41784 GCA_002080025.1 Modiolus philippinarum
TTTTTTTGCAACAGTTTCTAGTTAAGTACATCTTAAATGATTTCTAGTGATTATTTACATGAAAATAAAATAACCCAAGGTTACTTTACACAATTCTTTGGTAGACTAGTTAGTGATCAATATGCATACTGAAACAACATATACATGTAGTTGTGGCTATAGATATCATGTAACAGAAGGTCAAAATGTGAAATAGTTGTTGTTGATTTATCGCAAATGCCCTTTTAAGTCTGGAGGTTGAATGTAAGCTGTTATGCAGGTTCAAATGAGCATATTTGAGACATTATTGAAACACCGGACAAGAAAAATTTTTAAAAAAAATATTTCACTCGCTCCTAAATTCAAGAATATTTGAGGCGAAAAATTTAAAATTAAAAAAAAAAATTTCGCTCGCTCGCTCCAATTTTTTTGGCCAAAATATCGAAGAACTACTAATTAATTTGGTGTGGCCTAATAAAATATTTGTTCTGATGGAAAAAAACAATCTAATGTGATATTTTGTCCTTTGGAACAAATTTTATGGTGGAATTTATATTCTGTTACAAACCAAATATGTGGCAAGATATCTGTATATTGAGAATAAAGTTTCTGCATTTTGATTTTAGGATTAATTTGTGTGGACAAATTTTGTGGAATACAAATAAGTAAAACAAAAATAAGTAATTTGGATTGATGTAATTTTGTTGAGAACTCATGCCTACAAATTTAAATAATTTAATCCTCCATAAATATATTTCTTCTTCTACAGTATTCTGAACCTAAGGGTTTGGTGTAGACAGGTTTCACTGTATTTGTTATCATAATTTGGAAGTTAGTGACCAGTGTAAAATGAGTCATAATTCATAATCTAGTCCATATAATGTATATAATTAATTACATTTGTACTGTAATATAGGAATCTCTGATATACTTTCCTAATAAATATGACAATGAAAATTTTACCAAGTGTTGTTTTAGCTTGCCAAGCTGTATCCAGGTGCACTTCTGCCATCCCTTGACATTTGTCATCAATCCATCTGGCATATACTTTTCATTAAAAAATCTTCTCCACTGAAACTATTGCGCCAAGTGGAACAAAACTTAGCCGCACTATGTAGTAAGATGGCAGCCTGTGTGGAACATACATGTAGTTTATCATTGGACCCAAATGGAAAACACATCCAGAGATCATCTGCTCTGAAACTGCTGAGCCAATTGGAACCCAGCTTGACCACAATAAACTTTAGTGGGTTCCCTTTAAAAAAAGTTTAAGGTCTGCACTATCCAAGATGGCTGCCAGCAGGGGAACAAAGTTGAACATTGGTCCCAATAAGAAAACACATTCAAAGATCTCTGAAACTGCTGGTTCAATTGGAGCAAAACTTGTAAAAAAAGGTCCTTGAATTGTCTTCTCCAAAAAAGTTTTTTTTTTTCAGGCCATGCTATTTACAAGATGACCACCAGCAGGGAATGTAGATGCAGACTAACACTGGACCCTTTGTAGGTAAAGTTCAAAGATTTCCTCTGAAACTGCAAAAATAATTAGAACCAAACTTGGCCACAAAAAGAGGAAAACAAAGTGTTTTGCAGGTCCAGGCTATATACAAGGTGGCCCCAGGTATGGAACACAGTTTAACTTTGGACCCTTTGGGAAAACATTTAAAGGTCTCCTCTGAATGGTGAGCCAAATAGAACCAAACTTTGCCTCCATAGTCTTAGCATGGTCCTCAGCCTAGGTCTGAGATGGCTGCCAGCATAGTTTAACATTTGACCCTATTGGAAAACATATTCAAAGATTTTTCCTCTCTTGAAACTGCTAAGCCAATTGGAAACAAAACTTGACCACAAAAGTGGTCCATTGCAAAAAGGTGTTTTTCAGGTTAACTCTTTATCCAAGTTGGCTGCAAGAAGGGAACATAGGTCATCATTAAATCCTATTAGAAAACATACTTAAAGATTTTCTCCTTTTAATTAATAAGCCAATTTGAACAAAACTTAGCAACTAAAGTCATTGGATGGTCCCCTGCAAAAAAGAAGTCTTTTCAAGACTGCATTATATATAAGATGGCTGCCAGCTGGAATATAGTTTAACATTGGACTTAATGGGAAAACATGTTCAAAGATCTTCTTTTCTGATACTTCAGAGACAATCAGAACCAAACTTGGCCAGAATAGTCTTTGGTGGTTCCCTGCAAAAAAAAGTGTTGTTAGGTCCATGCTATATCCAAGCTGGCCACCAGCAGTGAACAAAGCTTAACATTGAACCTTATGGAAAAATATAACCATAATCAAAGATCTTCTCCTTTGAATGTAATGTTCGTGTGTTTTGTGGGTATGTGGTGTCTTTGGTCTTCCGTCTTCTGGTGTTCTTGCTTTTGCCTTGTCTCTGGACTTTGATTGTGTAATCTTGTGCTTTGTTCCTTCGGTATCCTACTGCCGTTGTTGTTTTGAAACTGCTGGGCCAATCAGAACCAAACTTGACCAGAATAGTCTTAGGTGGTTCCCTGTAAAAAAGGCGTTTTTAGGTCCATGCTATATCCAAGATGAACACCAGCGTGAACAAAGCTTAACATTGAACCTTATGGGAAAATATAGCCATAATTAAAGATCTTCTCCTTTGAAACTGCTGGGCCAATTGGAACCAAACTTTGCTACAGTAGTTTTTAAGTGATCCGCTACCAGAAATTGTGTTTTAAGGTCCACGCTATATTGCTGCCAGAGGGAACATAGTCTAGCATTCAACCCAATGGGAACAGACATTCAAAGATCTTTTCCTTTGAGACTACAGAGCCTTTCGGAACCTCACTTTGCAATAATAGCCTTGACGTGGTCTCCAGTAAACTAGAGGCTCAGAGACTGAAATAAATGGGACAGCAGGAAACACCTACAATGGCTGAAAATTATAATTACATGCCACAATCTGCTAGGGAACTACACAGGAAAAACAAAAACGTAAACAACGATAGGAACTCGGGACAGCCGGACTTGGTACCGGCACTAGCAAAAGCCAGCGGTAGGATTAAACCGGTTTATGGGTACCCAAACCTCCCCTTTATCTGTCCCGTTTCATAATTGTATAGTAAACATGCGAATAAAACCCAATACAGGTAGACTACTAACCCCATGACCACAATCTTGAAAGCCTGTATCGCTCACCTGACTAAATGCGTCTATGCCATGCACGACCAAAAATATGTTTATTACCAATGGGGTCTAATATTTAGCTTTGTTCTCCGTTAGCACCTGTGTTTTTGTCTGATCCTATTGAAATGAGTAATTTTTGCAAGGCCCTTCTATGCATTTAGTTAAGTTTGCTTGAATAGTACCGGTATCAGAGAGGATGATGAAAAGGATGGCTTTCTCATACTGGGCTCCCATGTTTAACTATGTTCTGCAATGCAGGCCATGTTTTTTGCTTGATGGAAATTTAATGAGTAATTTTTATGGAGTACCTACCATACATCATTCCTCTAAAGTTTGGTTGAATTTGTTTCAGTGGTTTCAGAGGAGAAGATAAAAATGTGATTTTCCCATAGAGTCAAATGTTAAACTATGTTACGTGCTGGTGGAAATGTTTTCTATCGGATTGTAACGAAATGAGCAATCTTTGTTAAGGACTTTCCATACATTATTCATATAGAGATTGGTTGAATTTGCTTCAGTGGTTTCAGTGGTTTCAGAGGAGAACATGAAAATGTGATTTTCCCTTAGGGTCCAATGTTAAACCATGTTATGCGCTGGCGGCCATGTTTTTTATCGGATCGGAACACAATGAGCAATGTTTGTGAAGGACCTTTCGGAACACAATGAGCAATGTTTGTTAAGGACCTTTCGGAACACAATGAGCAATGTTTGTGAAGGACCTTTCGGAACACAATGAGCAATGTCTGTTAAGGACCTTTAGTATATCATTCCTGTGAAGTTTGGTTGAATTTGCTTCAGTGGTTTCAGAGGAGGAGATGAAAATGTAATTTTCCCATAGGGTCAAACTTAAACCCACATTCTGCCTTGGCGGCCATGTATTTTATCCAATCGGAATGAAATGAGTATTCTTTGTAAAGGACCTCAAGTTCATCATTCCTGTACAGTTTGGTTGAATTTTCTTCAGTGGTTTCAGAGGAGAAGATTGAAATGTGATTTTCACATAAGGTCCAATGTTAAACTATATCTTCAGCGCTGGCGGCCATGTTTTTATCGGATCGGAACACAATGCGCAATCTTTGTTAAAGACTTTCCTTACATCATTCGTGTAAAGTTTGGTTGAATTTGCTTCAGTGGTTTCAGAGCTGGAGATGAAAATTTGATTTTTCCCATAGGGTCCAATGTTAAACCTAAGTTCCGCGCTGGCGGCCATGTCACAGTTTTTATCGGATCGGAACGAAATGAGCAAACTTTGTAAAGGATTTTTAGTACATATTCCTGTAAAGTTTGGTTGAATTTACTTCAGTGGTTTCAGAGGAGAAGATGAAAATTTGAAACGTTAACGGACGACGGACGCCAAGTGATGGCAAAAAACTTGTGTTTTCCTGCTCTGCGATACATCCAAGATGGCTGTCAGGAATATAGTTTATCATTGGACGCTATGGGAAATCATTCAAAGATTTCCCCCTCTGAAACTGCCAGGTGAATTGGAAGAAAACTTGGCCACAAAAGTCCTTGGATGGTCCCCTGCAAAAACGTGTTTTTCAGGTCTGTACTACATATTCAAGTTTACTGCCAGCAGGGAACATAGTTTAACATTGGAATATTTGGGAAAACATATTCAAAGATATTCTACTCTGGAACTGCTGAGCCAATTGGTGACCAAACTTGACCACAATAGTCTTTCAGTGGTCCGCTGCAATAAAAGTGTTTTTCAGGTCAAAGTAATATTCGAGGTGGCTGCCAGCAGGGAACATATTTTAAAATTAGACCCTATTGGAAAACATATTCAAAGATTTTCTCCTTTCAAGCTGTTAAGCCAATTTTAACAAAACTTAGTACTAGTACAAATGTACTTTGATGGTCTCCTGCAAAAAGGGTGTTTTTTTCAGGCCAGTGCTATATTGCCAGTGGGAATATAGTTTAACATTGGACACTATGGGAAAACACATTCAAAGATCTTATCTGAAACTGTCGAGTCAATTAGAACCAAACTTGGTAGTCTTAGGTTGTCCTCTGCTAGAAAGGTGTTTTGGCCCATGCTATATCAAAGATTACCGCCATCGGTGAGCATAGCTTAAACCCTGTGGGAAAACATTCAGGATCTTCTGTGAAACTGAGAAACCGATTTTAACAAAACTTGGCCACAATAGTCCTGAGATTGTCCCCTGCATAATAGTTGTTTTCAAGTCCACGATCTATCCCTGATGACTGCCGACAGGGAACATTGGGCTCTGTGGGAAAACATATTCAATATTTTTTCATCGGAAACTGCTGAGCCAACTGGAACCTTTACTCGATTTCTGCTGTGATAGGTAAAAAGTATTGCAGTGATTAACATTGTGATGGTATTAAATATTTAAACGATCTCTGTTTGTTAAATCTCTGCTTGTTAAAAAATCACCAGAATTCATTCATTTTAATATTCATCAAATTTCCGTTGTCAAAGGACCGCGGAGCGAGTACTACCGAAAGTAAATTATCATTTTGTTTCTATGTTGGGCCAGTGACATGTAATTATATGTCTCTGAATGGACCACTTTCAAAATTTGCTCAAATGTTTCGGATATTGTTTAAGGTGGCCGCTGGTACGTGTATCTATGATCATATATGTAGTTTCTAGGAATAAAATTAAAAATATATGCCACACCTGTATTTCTTCTAACATATTTTAGCAATCGAACATGGCTGTAAATGTCTTTTTACGGTGATTTGGAAGATGGTAATACTCGATGGACACAGAGAACCAAAAACAATTTTTCGTTGCGGGTGTATGAACATTTTCCCTTCCAAAAGACAGTTAGTTTGGTTTGGTTCTGGAGGTGTTTGGTTTGGTTCTGGAGGTGCTAACAACGAATTTTAACAAAAGCCTACAAGATTGCCAAAACTGCATTCAGGCTGCAAATTCAGTGGCTAAATCCTTTTCTAAGAGTATGAAAATGCATTTGAATTTATTTTGTTATGGTATGACCCGTTAAAGAGTTTTGACGATGATGTGATGTAATCATAAAATTGGTATGCGGAACGGAATAAATTCATTGTGACGATAAAGTGGCCAAATGAAATCAGAATGAGACAGACAACCAGCATGGGCTTGTGCATTAGGTGAGACAGACAACCAGCATGGGCTTGTGCATTAGGTCTTGTCTAAATTTCACCGGTATACCCTACCATTTGTGGTATGTAAAATATACTAGAAATATTTCAACTGGCACCAATAAGTATATACTTTCAGTTTGTGGAATTTGAATTTGCATCCCTCTTGCAAATTTGTCCCAGTACATTATCAGACTAACAGCTCTTACCTTTTATGTTTACATTCAAATTTATCAAAACTTTATCTCAATATCCTTATCAAATTGAACCCGAACCTAATATATGCCGTCAACCGGAAGACAAGAACATATGTTATGCGATCAAAATGTTTTTGAATTGTATCTGTTTGTGCAGTTTTATTCTAGCAACAACACTAATGGTGTCCGCAACTTCCGATAGGATTGATGAAATTGAGCGACTGTTGAAACTGCAGTCCCAACAAATTCTGGAACAGAATGAACGAATACAGAGCCTAGAGGAAACTACAGTGATTCAAAAAGCGAAAATTGATAATCTGCAAAATAAAGTGTTGACACTTACAGAAAAGCAAAACAAGAGCGAGCTTAAAATATTACGTCTACAACGGATTATGACAAATAAAAATTCAAAAGACTTTGACTCGTCTGGACTGAAGAATTTCAATAATAAAAGTAAGCCATTTGAAAATGAGATGAGATGGGTAGCATATTCAAAACACGAGGGTAAGATGTTGAATTATTTATATTAATTCTTAAAAAAAAATTCTGAAAATTTCAATCAAATGCCAGCTTCTGAAACTTGACGTTGTTTGCAAATAGTACTACCAAAGTAAAAATTTTGCAGACGGACATTTCGATAACTAATGTATCTTCAATCGAATCAAAATATTAAGAAAAACATAAACCAAATCATGTATGAAATCAACCAAATCCCCAAATCAGCTGATGACACTGAGCTAAAGACGATGATAATACTCTCCAGGTTTAAACAAAATTTTCTAAAATTTGGATTATGAAAGTACACGAGTACAAACTGGCTTATCTTTATACTTTAATACTTAAATAAAGAAAATGCACAATTTACGCCCAATTAAGGGCCAAAGGCATATAACAAATAAAGTGACAATATACATTTTAAAACAAACATACATATAAAGCAAATGAAATTAAATGCCCCCTGTCCTCAGTTCTAGCGACTGCTTTAAAAAGGAACCAAGCAATTTCACTTGTTGATTAGTTATCAACTAGCAAGTGATGACAAGTGCATGGAATGCCAACTACTTGCATCTAGCAAAGTAGTTAAATTGGAGAGAAACTGTTGTTGTTTTTTGTTTCTGTTTTTTGTTTGTCTTTTTTTTTGAATGAGCATATTGCGAAATAGATTTGGTAATTCAACTTGCCGTGCTGAGAAATTATACAAAAATCAAAGCTCGAATAATACGGGACTTTCGAGATAGGAACTCTCGTGTAATTGAAGGCGGAAACGATCACCTCGGATACCAGTCAGAAGGAATACTGGATTTCTAAATCTCAGATTGAAATAATTATATACCACATAAAAACAAACTATTTATGAAATTGAAGTGCATTTCCTATATGACAATTTTTTAACTAAATTTTAATTGAAAAAAAAATTAACCTGTATTGATTTTTTACGTATAGAAATAAAGTCCCGTATTCAGTAAGTTCTCATGTATGATAAGGAGAAGGGAAGTTATGCAATTTGCTTACAATTATATTTTGATTTTAGCAGGATCTAGTCTTTGAACATCACATTAAAATTGAATTTTCTTCGTCGTTTTTGTCTGAAGACATGACTGTTACAAAACCCAATATTTTTTTTTTCAAATGCAAATTATCAGTGTTTAATTGATTTGTTCTTTTCAGGTGATGGAATTGGTAAGAGGTTGCTGCTTCCACAGTCCTCTTGTCAGACTGAAAATACTGTCGCGTTTTATGCGTACTCCAGCCACATGGAAAAGACACCAGGACCTCACCATATACTTGTCTTCGACGTCGTCAAAGTTAATCTTCAAAGTGGATACAACAATTTCACCGGCTCATTCACTGCCCCTGTGTCTGGAGTGTATATGTTCACTTATACTGTCCGGGTAGCTTGTCACTCGGCAATTTCATTTGAAATAGTCAAGAACAACGATCCAGAAGATTCTGTCTACATTGATACGGAAAACCCAAGTATATGTGATGACGATCACGCGACAGGGACAATTCTGACAATAGCAAACCGGGGAGATGTCGTTTTTATCCGGACGCACTCGACTTATCAACCGACAGGCTCTATACAAAGTAATCAATATGGACGCTGTTCTTTTGCAGGATGGCTTTTATCGAGTTGAAACATAAATGTAAAAATGATCTAATTTGCATTATCAATTTTGGGGATATTCCATAGTACTGACTTGATAAGACAAAAAGAGAAAAAAATTCAAACACTTTTGTCTCGCCTACGATGAAAGTAGCTGAAAGCTAGACATGGGTATTAATTTCTGGTGGCAACAGCGGTGTCGAAGTAAACATTCTTTAAGTCTTAATCAATTTAAAAGTATATTTTATACATTATCTTGTGTCCAAAGGTAGCTTTTCAGCACCACACATTTCAAATGACCTTGAACAAGGTCGTCATGGTTCAGTGACTTAATAAAAAAATGCGAAATAGTTTCACATTCAAGTTTTTTTCTCAGGAATTGTAATGCATAATGTAGATGTTTTGATGTATTTAAGTGACAAGTGGCCTGTCTGTCACTTGTCAATTGACCTCGACCTCATTTGCACGGTTCAGAAAGTTTGTAGATTTTGCGACATAGTTTTACATTCAAGTCAACTTCAGAGCCATTGTAATGTAAATAGACACCATATCTAGTTCATTCCGAAGTCATGTAACCTTGATCTCAATTTCATGGTTCGGTGACTTTATTATTTCTTTTACATTCTTGTCAGTAGTGTATCACGTCACCTCAGAACACCTCTTCTCCCATAGAGCTAATGTTAATATCCCTAAATTATCCCCAATTATGCAAATGAGATTATAAATCTTTGAACATCACATTACAATTGGATTTTCTTCTTCGTTTTCGTCTGATGGTTCTCATCATTCTTGTCAGTAGTGTATCACGTCACCCCAGAACATCTATTCTCCAAGCGTCACGAATATTTTTGTGTACTCTGGAGTCCTTGTTTTGTCTTTTCCTAACGTTATCCTAACTTTTGTGTCTTTATTGTTATCCATTTTTGTTGTTTTATCCCGTTAGCCCTGTATAATTATTGATTTTTTGGCGCATTTCCTCCATTTTTTTTCTGTATCTATATGCTTTTTTCCTTTTAAATGGGCAATAAATAATAAACTAAATTACAGATGTATTTTATCATCCTCGTCATGAAGCAGTCGAGGGTAGGAATGGGGACTGGGAGGTTTCATAAAAAAATATTTACAAAAAACTCTTGCGATGTCTTTTCTTTCTCCCTTCTCTCCTTTTGTTCCAAACCTCCTTTCCCTTCAACTTCCCGAATTGAGCACGAGAGCAGCGAGAATGAGCAGAGTGAACAGCGAAATGATCAGGTCAGCATAGCCTTAAACAGCGAAATTACAACTTTTTTCAACACACAGTAGCAACAGCAGCAGCAATATTCCCGTGATGAGCACGCAAGCAGTGAAAACGAGCAAAGTGATCAGCGAAATGAGCACGTGGGCATGCCCTTGAACAGCAAAATTACCATCGCACCGCGGCTGTAGCAGCAGCAGCAAAGTGTTCCCAGATGAGCACTCGAGCAGCCAAAATGAGCAAATGAGCAGCGCGAGCAGCGAATTAAGCAGGTGAGCAAACCTTTAAACAGGAAATTTGTCTCTTTTCCACCGCACAGCGACAAAAGAGCAGAAGCAATTTTCCCGAGATGAGCACACGAGCAGCGAAATGAACACTCGAGCAAGCGAACAGTGAAATAAGGACACGAGCACGCGACCAGCGAAATGAGCACACGAGCACGCGAGCAGCGAAATGAGCACACAAGCGCGCGAGCAGCGACATTCCCAATCTGACCGTATTTAAAGAATTGTTCTACAAAATATCGTCATTCGGACTTCGAATCCACAGAGAAGAACACGTCGATAATGTATCACTGCGACATATGTGAATACAGAACCAATCGTCACTTCAATCTCTTTCGCCACAAGAATCATAAACACGACATGGAAGATACTTTGCCAACTGAATCGGAGACAAAGTCCAACGTTTCAGATGAAATCAATTACTCTAACGAATCCACATATACCAACGAAGAAAGTAATGACTTTTATACGTCCACGGACACTGACGATGAAGATGACCAATAGTCTACATTGAACCTGACCGTGAATCAAACTTTTGACAAACACCAAGAAAGTAGAAGAGTTGACGGAAGAAGGACACGACTCAGAAAAGGCTCGTTTAGCCGCATATGACGACATGAATACATTTTTTAGAGATCATATGAGAAAACAATACCTGGAAACGGTGTTCTGGATGCAGGATTTCAACAAAGATCCAGTTAACAAAAAGATCAGAGATACGGCTAAGCGTTTAAGAAATGAAGAAGACTACAACACCAGGGATTCTCGGCAATATGCAGTGAAGAAAAGAAAATATCTGTTAGATGGCGTATTGGACAGATTCGAACCACCACTAATTTAGCTGTTTAAGGCCCGGTATGCCCACGTGCTAATTTCGCTGATCACGCTGCTTGTTTTCACTGCTCGCGTACTCATCTCTGGAAAATTAATAATAATAATAATAATAATAATAATAATAATAATAGCTTTATTT
>MJUU01045074.1:1902-19710 GCA_002080025.1 Modiolus philippinarum
GACAAGCATGTTGACTGTTGTTTTATTTGGTGTATGATTTTTAACAAGCATGCTGACTGTTGTTTTATTTGGTATATGATTTTCGAAAAGCATGTTGACTGTTGTTTTAAACTTGTCCCATATTTCTTCTACATCTGAAGTAGTTTGGTTGTCAAAGATATACTTATAAAGAATACCCAGTTCCTGTTTCATTGTGTTCCAGTTAGCTTTTTTATACAGAGGAATAACTCTTGGTTTTTGTTGAAGTTTTATTGGTGCAAGAGAGAATTCTGTAAAAACTATGTCATGATCAGACAATACAGGGATAACTTCAACACGCTGGACTTGGTCAGGTAGGTTTGTAATAACGAGATCCAAGTTATTGTCTTTACGTGTAAGTTTATCAACAATCTGTGTTAAACCAGTGTCATCAAGTAAATTTCCAAAGAAGTAATGTAAATTTGGATGTTTAGTGTTTTGTTTAAGTGTTCTATTACACCAGTCCCAACCAGGAAGGTTAAAGTCACCACTTACTATAATTGCTGAGTTTTTAATTTGACACGCTTTCCTAATCAAGTTATTTTAAACTATTTTCATCAGATGTCTTTGGGATTATAGTTGGAGCATATATAAATAAAGAGTTTTTGAACTTGCAATTTCAACCTTAGCCCATACTATTTCAGTTTTGTCTAGAGGGGTTAGTTCATAAACATCAGTACTTATAAGGTCTTTTCTCACTGCAATTAATACCCCTCTCCCTTCTTTAACACCATTTTTCTTCTTTCGGTCATTGCGGAATACTTTGTACTCTTCCGGTATAACTTCAATATCTTTAATGTTTGAATTTAACGATGTTTCCGTACCAAAGATGATATCAGGCTTGGTACTGTCAATCATATTGTTAACCAGATGTTGTTTTGTTTTAATTGATTGAAAATTCACATTGAGAATCCTCAATGGTTTTTTTTATCTCGAAGCCATGAAATGGCTGGAGAGATATTGATATGGCAAGAAAAAATCACGTGCCCCGCATAAGGCTTCAAGCCTATTAACAGCTCTAAAGGATGATCTTCGTGCTTACGATATAATATATAGTGCGCAGGTTTCTTTCAAAATCGGATACATTTAGTATTTAAGTTATAATTTTTCATTTTCTTGAGTTGAATACAGTGTTGTTTTAATAAATTAAAAACAATATGCATGTTTATCAAATTACTCGTTTTTTTATATATTGCGTCTCGGATCAACGAACTTGTCGCGCAGTAATTTGGGAGATGAAAATAACATTTGTTTACCTGTGACAGTGTACTGCATATATTCATAGCAATGAAATCAACTTGCGAAATCACACAATCCGTTACGGAATAACTTAATACATGCAGACGTATGCAGCAGTTCTTTGGATGACTACGAAGTTTTGCCACATGTAGATTTTCAGGGGTTCGAGATTCAGCTCGATCGGAGCTTTGATTGAATGCTGATATACGAGATTTTTTACGTATTGGTGTAGATGAATGAATTGGACGTGGTTTACTCTCTTCATGGGGGCCCAGACTCATTATAATTACTTGCATAAAGACTTGCATACGGGTTAGGTGAATTGAGACTGTGGAGGTCAAAAAGTATTCTAACATGGCTCTTATTAATCGTCAACCTGGTTAATACTCGATAACCATATAATTCGAACATGCGCAAATGGTATAGGAATATGAGTAAACGGGATGAAAAACAACAATATTTTTAATTTTGTTCGTTTTAGTTTGTGAAGAAAATAAAGGTTAAAAATAGTTTTAACTAAATCATGCCATTAAGACACGTAAATGAGTATTGTTTTGCTTTCGATTTGAATTTTAAACTTGCATCATTTTGAAAACGTCAGATTATGAATTGTGACGTCATAGACACAGACAGCAATGGAGGTGGAAAATCTGCCTTCCCTTAGGTCGCTTCAGAATGTAAAATTCCATTTTCTGTCATATTAGAATCGAAACAACGGCAGTAGAATACCGAAGGAACAAAGGAGTGAAATTCACAAAAATCGAAGTCCAAAGACAGGGTAAAAACGAGAACACGGAAAACAATGACGTTAGACACAAAAAACAATGACGTTAGACAGATACAAACACAGAAACAGAAATTACAACATTCAGAACAAAGGCACCCACAGTGTGAACTCCAGTGAAACTGAGAGTGACATCAGGTGCTCCGGAAGGGTAAGCATGTCCTGCTCTGTTAACAGCACCCGTCACACTGTCAGTGAGGCATATATTTTATTGAGGCATCTGTTAGGTAGCTGATTGGCTAATGTCATTTGCTAACCCGAAGACAAAACCCATTAAAAACCATGGTACGTGTCACTTCTCTAACCCTAAAACAGTACCAAGTTAAAATTTGAAAAGCTTTTGTAATCACTGAAATATTCAAACATAGACAAGGACAGATCGGTAACACAAACATAACTAACGAAGACAAAACTAAAATTCAACAAGACAACACAAAAAACTAAAGCACCCACAGTGTGAACTCCCATAAAACCCGAGAGCGACATCAGGTGGTCCGGAAGGGTAAGCATGTCCTGCTCTGTTATTAGCACCCGTCACTCTGTGAGTGATTCAATCTGGGAAAATGTCAAGTCGGTAGTCAAATCCGGGAAGACGTGAATCTAGCTGAAAATGTCCAATAATTCATGGCAGGTATATGGTTATTGTCATTTAACCATGGGCTGGGCCTTTATATTCGTTAATTCAAATTCGAATATAAAGGTCCAGCCCATGGTTAAAGAAGTATGACCACTTTCCCGTGAATTTATTTCACTCAACATACCGATTTCATAAATGCATTAAATCTTCACCAAACTGTTTTAAAAGCTTATCTGTTATATACAATATCATAACAAAATCAATTTAAACGCATTTTCATAGCTTAAGATAATAGATTCGACCGTTGAACTTGCCAGTTGAATGCAATTTTGACAGATTTTTGTCAATTTTTGTAGGTTTTTTGTTAAAATTCAATGTATAGGACATCCAGAACCAAACTAAACTAACTGGCATTTTCAAGGGCAAATGTATAATTTCTCGCAAATAGAAAAATGGTTTTGGTTCTTGATGTCATTCGAGTAGTATTATCTTCCCAAACACTGTAAAACTGCTAAACTGAGCTAAAAATGCTATTTACAGCCATGTTCAACTGCTAATAAGTCAGAAACCATAAAAGCATATAATATTTTCATTCCTTGGAAGTACATGTAACTGAGACCACCTGACACGATTTTCGACAAAATTAAAGCATATTTTGAAAATGGCCCAACATAGGAACAAAATTCACGGCTAAATGGCCATACTTCTTTCCAATAACCATATACCTGCCACGAATTATTTCTTAATTGTACTATAGTTAGGCTTGTCACATCTAAGTAGTAGAAGGCGTTACCCTAGATCACTTTTGTCGTAGTGCATTCTTTGTAAAATATTTAAAAGTACCTCAATTTTCCCTCATTTTATGCAAATTAGTTCAGGAGTGAATTTTTGGAGCTACTAAAAATAGAATTTGATCCCGACCATTTTCCTAACTCTACTTCTGATTCTAGCCCTAATTCTAGTTCTAACCCCTAACCCTAACCACTAACCTTAACCCCTTATTCTAACCCTAATTCTGATTCTAGCTCTAATCCTTGCTCTAATCCTCTAACCCTAACATTAACCACTAACCTAACCCATACCATAATTCTAGCCCTAATCCTAGCCGTTAGCCTCTAACCCTAATCGAGTATTACTTTAGTATTATAGTTATTTCCCCTTTCTCATAATCCTAACCTATTATTGTAGTCCTTTTTATTCTAGAATTAGTATTAGAGTTATTTCCCTTTCCCATAACCCCTAACCCTAATCTCTCACCTTAATCCCAAGTTTTTAGCTGCAGTGTTGTTAGATAATCGGAAATAGTGACTGATATACTTCCTCTTACCCATCCAGCCCTTAAATAATTCTTGGAGTGTCTTCTATGAGGTCCGCGTTCATCATTTTAACCCTGGCCCAAGTTGCTAGGACAACTGTTTATTGTTATAGTGCTTCTTTTATTTCCTTAGTATGAGAGTTATTTCCACTTTCCCATAACCCTTACCTATTGTTGTAGTACTTTTTATTCGAGTATTAGAGATACATCCCTTTCCCGTAACACTAACATAATTTGCAATGATTATTATATGTTATTCTAGTATATCCTTACTACTAGAGTTTTTTTTCCCATTTTCATAACCCTAACCTAAGTTCCTATGACAACTGACCCATTTTGTTTGTACTTTTATTGCGTTGCTATCATCTAATATTATATCAATTGGGACTCTTTGAAAAAAAAAACACTCTGCGTTTATCCTGACTTGTGACAGGCTATAACTATACAGTTATAGGTCGCATTCACTTTTTTTCTTTTTTTTTAATTCTTTTTTTTCTGATTTTGTTTTTGTTTTTGTTTTGTTTTGTTTTGTTTTTTTTTGTTAAATTTTATACATATACATATATTACAATATTTACAATACTTTATATATTACAATACGATAATCAAAACCCATAAGGTCTTGTACTAAAGTCCTCCATCACTACTCGTTTATCAAATAAAATTCTGTAGTCTTTGTTCTGGTTGACAGTAAGTAGTTTGAAATTGTCTCGAATAATTTTAAAGTCATCTCTCAACGTTCTAACATCGTTTTTATTATGAATCACCATATCCTTGATGGTATCAAAGTTGATTGTCTGACCGTTTTTGAAATTCAGTGTCAATCCTTTTACTTTACATACAGTCTTTATTTCATTTTCTCCTGACAGTTTATAACCATAAGTTTTGGGTCCACCAGTTACAAACTCGGAAATCTGGTTTCCAGCCACTTCATCTGTAAGGTCTCCCAAATAATCTCCAAGTTCTGGTTTCCATTTTCCGGGTATCGACGAAAAAACGATTGAATCTGTGTCAGCGCACAGAACACGAGTGGTCAGTTTCTCTAAATAACTGTAGAGTTTCAGTCGGGCATGAGCAATCGTTTATGCTGCAATGATTACGTTGGTTCGTCCAGTTTCTTCGATGAATTCATCTTTGAATTGATATCTAATGGTTGTCATGGTTTCACTGACGAAATTTATACCCATGACTGCAATTTTATCACTAGTTAAAATATCCAAGTACTTCTTCATTTCGGTGCAATATTCCACTTTGAGCATGTTTGATCGTTGTCCAAAGTTCCCCCAGAAGCTGTTTAACATAAGTTTTGCCAAAGCTCTCAATCCGGGGTTCTTCTTGATGTTTTCGTATGTTAGGTGAATTCCCTCTTTCTCATAGTAGTCTCTGATGTATGTCCATTTATCATCTTCGGTGTCACACCACTCGGGCCAACCACTGGCTTCCTGTTTCATTTTAAGAAACGTGTTAATACATTCTGTAAAGAGTCCTCCTTTCTTTGTATTTGGATCATATTGTTCCATGGTTTCAAAATGTCAGACTTCGTAGATGTTTTCGATCCGATATCCCTTTTCTAATGCTTTCTTCATTCAATTCATCTGTCACCCACGTTCCTGTCAATGCTCTTTCGTCATCTGTACGTTGACATGGTGTTTGTCGATTGGTTTAAGCACCAGTTTGACACAAAGTAAACAACAGTTTTTTGTTGATTTTAGCTGGTAATACCGGAATGTAAAGCCCTCTACGTGGCAATACTTTGCATTTAATTAATCCTTCATATTTCTGTATATCGTCGAAACGTTCAGTGATGATGCGCGAATGTCCCAATGGTATCTTTCCGGTTTTATTGATGAACGGATATAACGACGTCACATCGTAATAATCGATGTATCCACCATTAGATGTATCTTTGTACAGCGTAAAAGCTTCCGTTCTTCCACCATAAAACCCATCTCTAGGTTCTAGAGGAGTCACGTATTTCAAGGACTCAATAAAATGTTGAATGTTTGGATACGTCTATATGTCTTTATCGAACTCGCATTCCCATTTTTCCGCATAAGTATATCCTTGCTGTTCGATGTATCGTTTCTTTTCCAATGTGCGTTGATGTAATTCTTCCATAGTCATATTATTCACTAGGTTGACAGTAGCAGCACTATAACAACGTAAACATCCATGCCAGAAGCAACCATAATATTCAAATACATGGTTGTCATAAAAACCATCAACTTTGTAAGGTCCAATTTGTTTCTCTCCGCCATTCCGTGCGTGCTGTATCCGTATGTTACTGGCTGTAGCAATACATTGTAACGACTTCATAGCCTTTAATGAATGTTTCTCATAATGACGATATCCATGTGCGATAATTATACCTATGGTATCCGGTTTCAAAAATAATGTACGGAAGACGAGATTACCCGCAGATGCAATAGTAATGCAGTCTTGAAAAGGATCGATACCTCTGGTTGTGTACAGTTGTTATCTCGATGAATAATTCACGGAACTTCAAACAAGTTTGTCTCAGGATATCTACATCTGAACGACAATAACTTAACAGTTCTTGTTGACAGTTGAACATGGAATTTTTGTTTTCGTTGTACCATTTCAGGAACGCAGTTCTGTCTTCAGGGTTCATTTCATTTGGCTGGTAAAACTTCATATCCGGTAAATGATTCAGTATGGTGCTTTGATTCTCTCTCGTGTTGAATAAGTGCGGAAAATATCCTTTTCGTAGTTCCGTCAGTCCAAACATTTTTGGTAGTTTAGATAAAGCTGTCGGGAGGAAATTCATGGAATCGATCATTCGAATGTTACAGGTGGGTATGGTGACGGCCATATTCTTGGTACCATTTGGAATCACTTCCGGTACTATTCCATGACGAAACAGGAAATTCAGAATAGAATAACTGTCATATCCTTTAAAATTATGACATATAACAGTAGCGCCATTGTTTTGTCCAGAGAACAACCAATTACAAAAGGCATCTGTGGTATTGGTTCCAGCAAACACGACTTCGTTTTTTCCACATTCTTCACACGTACTGGTTTTATTTAGAGTGTTATTCAAACACTTTAAGCATATTTTATGCACCACACATAAGTTGGGTTGGTGTTCGTAAACTCCACAGTTGATTTGTTAACAGTTGGTACATTTTCCTGTCTCATCAGGTACATATCCTTGGTCACACTGAACTAGATCCACCTGTGTACATTCAAAATCGAAGAAAATATACGTTTGTTTATCCGATCTTTTGCGTTGACTTGTAGTAAGCATAAAGCACTGATGTCCTTTTGGATCGAAATCTTTACATACCTGACAATAGGTGTTTTCACAAATGTGACGTCCCATCTGTTTACTCACGGTTTGTCCGCTTTCTTTGCATTAATAGTATCTTGTACATGTTGAATTTCCAGCTGCTGTAGATTGCTGATGTAAATTAAAACATACACTTCCTTTAAAATATCGTCCACAATCATCACAGAGAATCCATTCCTTTTCTTTGGGTGCATCATGAATTTTGCGGCAACAATGACATATATCGTTGCAAGCATGTTTTTCTTTGTGGTCGTATCCTTTGTTAGTCCCCGAGGGTATTCACCAACCCAGTAGTCAGTACTTCGGTGCTGACCCGAAAACCGACTTTATTGAAACCTGCAATATCTAAATTTTACAAATTTTGTTTAAAACTAAGGAGTATCTCCCTCATGCATAGCTCTGTCCTTAGCTGAATTTTGGCTTTTCTCTTTAGATCCTTTTGGTTATTTGTTCTCCATCAGCTTTTACACGCTTTTCGGTTAATGGACTACCAAATGTTTTGGTTTTATCTGCACTGATGAGACATAAGTTGTCGAAATGCGCATATGCAGAAAATAAATTCACAGCCACTTCGGTATTTTGTTATTTGTCACAGGTATGACAATAATAACTCTGATAAAAACGCTGGCATACTGGTGATTACGTCGTAATGGTGATAGTGATGATACAGATAAATCTTTTTGTCAGTTTCTGGACCTTTGTAAATTAAACTGTTGAACTGATCCTGGCTTACAACATAAATCTGATATTCTGGTATGCTGGCTTGAAACTTTTTAATTTCTGACATGTTGACTGTTGTTTTATTTGGTATCTGATTTTTGACAAGCATGTTGACTGTTGTTTTATTTGGTNATCAGCTTTTACACGCTTTTCGGTTAATGGACTACCAAATGTTTTGGTTTTATCTGCACTGATGAGACATAAGTTGTCGAAATGCGCATATGCAGAAAATAAATTCACAGCCACTTCGGTATTTTGTTATTTGTCACAGGTATGACAATAATAACTCTGATAAAAACGCTGGCATACTGGTGATTACGTCGTAATGGTGATAGTGATGATACAGATAAATCTTTTTATCAGTTTCTGGACCTTTGTAAATTAAACTGTTGAACTGATCCTGGCTTACAACATAAATCTGATATTCTGGTATGCTGGCTTGAAACTTTTTAATTTCTTCTATTCCACAAGGTATTAACGGCACTCCAGCTTTGGCGTGTAATTTTATGGCTAATTCTTCTTGAATCCGTCGTCCAAGTCTAATACTGTTCCACTTGTCATGGCCACCCAATCGAGCTTTTGCTGTTATGATAGCACGTGCACAACACAGGTCGTCCTTGTTCTTGATCTGGATGATGGAAGTTTTACTGTTTAAAAATCGATGAATATTTACGTAATCGGTTTTTACTATTCCACTTCCGGTTGGTATGTTCACATGAGTGACTTCCATATCTACTTCTTCTGTTAATCGAAACTGTTCATTGGATTGTAGAACTCGTTCTGTTTCGTTTAGTAAAAGTTTTCTGTCAATTGATTTACTCTCAGAAATGGCATCGTTATCGGAAAGTCCAAATCTGGTGACTGTAGAATAATCTGTATCAGGTCTTCTGGTTTGGTAAACATGGTCACTTCTTCCAGAATAGAATCAAATAGTTGATGTAATATCCATAAAACTTCTTCTATACTATTGGCGTCGATGTCTGAACCGGACTTGATACTGTGTAGATTTCGTTTGGAATCGTGGCATCATTTTCTGTCCTTTAATCTTCAATTCATACATATCTTTGGATGTTCTGGTTGGTGCTCCACCACTCTGGTGTATTCTTTGGTTTATCTCCAAGCTATCTATTTTCCAATATTTTGCATCACATATGTTACATGGAAAACATATGTCCTCACCGTGTTTTCTTTTATGTCTTCCAAAATTATCTTTTCTAGTAAACCGCTTCGGACATTGGTCACACCAAAATTCCATATGGTCTCGGTGAATACGATAATGACTCAATGATTCTTTTATGGTCTCAAATAATTGGTGACAATTATAGCATCAATTCTGGGCGTACATCGGCATTTTGCGTCTGTCTCGCAGAATAGCAGTCCAGTGACTGAGGAAGCAAGTGACTTGCGTCTTCATATAGTTAAAAACAGTTGTTTCGATGGCTGTGATTGATCGGTTAATTTTGTAAGAAGGGATTCGATTGGTTGATTTTACTGCATTCTGATTGGTCAATCCATTGCAAATGGAGGATTGTGATTGGTTGAAATTCCTTTAATTTGATTGGCCAACATTCTGTACAGTTTCAATCCACTTTTTGTTTTCATGGTAACTTGTGTTCACACTTTTTAGAGTTTTCGTTCGTTAATTTTTTCTTTTTTTTCTTTTAATTTTTTATGATGTATAAATGTAATTGTTTAACTTTTGCTATTGTTTTAGTTTTTGTAAAATTGTTTCGTTGTGTTGTAATAATTTATATGTTTTTATGTGACTTGTCAAAATTATTGTCATTTTTTACAACTGTTTTTGTAAAATATTTCGTTATAATGTAGTGTTTATCAAGTTTTTAAAAATATTTACTAAAAATATACGATTTATATACGTTTTTACGGGTTTTTGCTGCTGCTGCTGCTCTATAGGGGTAGTAAGAGGGGATTGTTGTTGCTGCTGCTGCTGGTTGTAAGGGATAAAATCAGTCTGTTGGTGCTCTATAGAGGAAGTACAAGTGGATATCTGCTGTTGCTGCTGCTGTTTGTGCTTTTAAGGTAAATTGGTGGTGATGGTGATGGTGGTGATGGTGGTTTTGAGGTATCTGGGTGTCGTTGGTGAGGGTGGTGATGATGGTGGTGGTGGTGATGGTGGTTTTAAGGTATCTGGGTGAAGGTGGTGGTGGTGGTGGTTGTTTAAGATATCTGGTTGGTGGTGGTGGTGGTTTTAAGGCATCTGGATATGTTTTTAAGATATCTGGGTGGTGGTGATGATGGTTTCAAAGTATCTGAGTGGTGGCAGACAGCAACTATATAGTGCGGTGGTGGTGGTGGTGGTAGGTCATAGCTGGGTGGTGGTGATGGTTTCAAAGTATCTGAGTGGTGGTGGACAGCAACTATATAGTGCGATGGTGGTGGTGGTCTTAAGATATCTCGGTGGTGGTGGTGGTGGTAGGTCACAGCTGGGTGGTGGTGATTGTTTTGGTCTGCGCTGTGCCGTTTTGCGCTTGCTCTGCATTGTTTGGGCCTTTGCTGTGCCGTTTTCCGCTTGCGCTGCGCCGTTTTGGCATGCGCTGTGCCGTTTTTCGCTTGAACTGAGACGTTTTGCGCTAACGCTTTGCTGTTTTGCGCCTGCGCTTGCACTGCGCTGTTTTTCGCTTGCATTGTACCGTTTTGCGCTTGCGCTGCGCCGTTTTAGCGCCGTTTTGTTCTTGTGCTGTACAGTTTTGGCTTGTGCTGCGATATGCCGCGCTGCTCTTGCGGTGAGCCATTGTTCGCTTGCACTGTACCGTTTTGCGCTTGCGCTGCGCTACACCGTTTTATGCTTGCGCTGTGCCGTTTGAGCGCCGTTTTGTGCTTGTGCTGCGCCGCTTTTTGCTTGCGTTGCGCCGTTTTTCGCTTGCACTGCGGTGTTTTTGTAAATTATTAAGATAATGTGACACAAAACATCAGAACTTATCGACATTGATGTGAACTTTAACACCAAAACATACTATGAAACGTACAATGTCAAGATAAAGTGACACAAAACATGAAAATCAAACATTATTTACGCGACCTTGTACATCAAAAGACTATTTGAAACGTTCAGTATAAACATTAAGTGACACAATTTGTGGGAACGTTTCATTTATATAAACTCGTACATGAAATGACAACATAAAACGTACAATATCAAAACAAAAAGTGATGAACTATTCAAACAAAACGGAATCACGTTAAATGTTTGTTACAAAGACAATAAAATATGAACTTGTACATGAAAACACACCACGAAACATCAAGATTAAGTCAAATCTCGCACAGAACTTTTTAACAGTAACAGATAGTAAGTTGACAGTATTCCAATCACTTTAGATACATTAGTTTACTCCGAAACCATATATCATATGAAACTTTTTACTTATATTAAGAATTAAGGCCGAGTTAGGGGCGAGTTAGGGTCGATCTCATTTCAAAGGCCGATAACCTCTTACCACTACACCATAGCACTTTAGAACTTATACCAATCACTTTAGAAGCATCGATTTACCCTAGTTTGATATATCATATGAACTTATTACTTAACTTAAGGCTTAAGGCCGATTTAGGGCCGAGTTAAGTCCGATTTCATTTCGAAGGTCGATTACTACGCAACATGTTTCATTAAACTTTCAACAGTTATGCTTATCGATTTAAAAGTAAACATTTACCGCAATTCTATATATTACATGTCTATTATACTAATATTTCAAATAAGGACCGATCTAGGGCCGACCTAAGGCCGATCTCAAAATTAAAGGTGGCGATATCTCTATAACAGTACTACAAAACATCCCAACAATTATACCAAACGCTATACCCAGAATCTATATATGATATGCCTACAGTACAACTATTTCAAATTAGGGCCGACTAATGGCCGCTTTTAGGACCGATATCTCGTTAACACTCGGAGTTAGGGCTTTAAAACTTGCACCAGTCGATTCAGTGACCTCGATTTACCCTTGTTTGATATATCATACGTCATAATTGAGTAAAATGACGACGAAAAATCAGGGCTTGCTCAGAGTAGTATATATGCGGTTCTAAATTAGTATTTGCGGCGGTGCCGTGCGGCGGTGCGTTGCCATGGGAACACGAAGTGTTGCCGAAAACCGCATATATACTACTCTGAGCAAGCCCTGGTTTTTTAAAGTTCACATCAATATCGATAAGTTCTGATGTTTTGTGTCACATTATCTTAATAATTTACAAAAACACCGCAGTGCAAGCAAAAAACGGCGCAACACAAGCGAAAAACTGCGCAGCGCAAGCATAAAACGGCGCTTAAACAGCACAGCGCAAGAATAAAACGGTGTAGCGCATGGCAGCGCAAGCGCAAAACGGTACAGTGCAAGCAAACAATGGCGCAGCGCGGCAAGGCGCAGGTCAAATTAGCGCAGTGCAGCCCAAAACTGTACAGCACAAGAATAAAACGGCGCAAAAACGGCGCAGCACAAGCATAAAAAGGTGTAGCGCAGCGCAGCGCAAGCGTAAAACTGTACAATGCAAGCGAAAAACAGCGCAGCGCAAGCGCAATACTGCGAAGCGCAGGCACAAAACAGCAAAGCGCTAGCGCAAAGCGTCTCAGTTCAAGCAAAAAAACGGCACAGCGCATGCCAAAACGGCACAGTGCAAGCGGGAAACGGCACAGCGCAGGCCTAAACAATGCAGCGCAAGCGCAAAACGGCACAGCGCAGACCAAAACAATCACCATAACCCAGCTATGACCTACCACCACCACCACCACCGAGATATCTTAAGACCACCACCACCATCTCCAATATAGTTGCTGTCCACCACCACTCAGATACTTTGAAACCATCATCACCACCACCACCACCACCACCACCACCCAGATATATGTGGTATGGTCTCATGTTCATTTACTCCTTATCCTTTCGTTAAATCTTAAAAACATACCTAGATGCCTTGAAACCACCACCAACCAGATATCTTAAACAACAACCACCACCACCATCACCCAGATACCTTAAAACCACCATCATCATCACCACCACCACCACCACCACCCTCACCAACGACACACAGATA
Source organism: Modiolus philippinarum (assembly GCA_002080025.1). Lineage (NCBI taxonomy): Eukaryota > Metazoa > Mollusca > Bivalvia > Mytilida > Modiolidae > Modiolus > Modiolus philippinarum. The sequence continues at coordinate 14,927 of MJUU01045074.1, forward strand.
CCTCAAAACCACCACCACCACCACCATCACCACCAATTTACCTTAAAATCACAAACAGCAGCAGCAGCAGATATCCACTTGTACTACCTCTATAGAACAGCAGCAGACTGATTTTACCCCTTACCAGCAGCAGCAGCAACAATCCCCTCTTAATACCCTATAGAGCAGCAGCAGCAGCAAAAATCCGTAAAACGTATATAAATCGTATATTTTTAGTAAATATTTTCAAAAAACTTGATAAACACTACATGATAACGAAATATTTTACACAAACAGTTGTAAAAATTACAATAATTTTGACAAAAGTCACATAAAAACGTATAAATTATTACAACACAACGAAACATTTTTACAAAAACTGAAAACAGTAGCAAAAGTTAAACAGTTACAATTATAGATCATACAAAATTAAAAGAAAAACGAAAACTCTAAAAAGTGTGAACTCAAGTTACCAGGAAAACAAAAAGTGGATTGAAGCTGTACAGAATGTTGGCCAATCGAATTGCTGGAATTTCAACCAATCAGAATCCTCCATTTGCAATGGATTGACCAATCAGAATGCAGTAAAATCAACCAATCAAATCCCTTCTTACAAAATTAACCGACCAATCACAGCCATCGAAACAACTGTTTTTAACTATATGAAGACGCAAGTCACTTGCTTCCTCAGTCGCTGGAATACCATTCTGCGAGACAGACGCAACATGCCGATGTACGCCCAGAATCGATGCTATAGTTGTCACCAAATATTTGATACCATAAAAGAATTATTGAGTCATTATCGTATTCACCGAGACTATATGGAATTTTGGTGTGACCAATGTCCGAAGCGGTTTACTAGAAAAGATAATTTTGGAAGACACAAAAGAAAACACAGTGAGGACATATGATATGTGATGCAAAATACCGGAAAAAGAACACGTGGAGAGACACCAAAGAATACACCAGAGTGGTGGAGCTCCAGCCAGAACATCCAAAGATATGTAGGAATTGAAGATCAAAGGACAGAAAATGATGCCGCGATTCCAAACGAAATCTACACAGTATCAAGTCCGGTCCAAAGACATCGACGCCAATAGTATAGAAGAAGTTTTAAGGATATTACATCAACTATTTGATTCTATTCTGGAAGAAGTGACCGTGTTTACCAAACCAGGAGACCTGATGCAGATTATTCTACAGTCACCAGATTTGGACTTTCCGGTAACGATGCCATTTCTGAGAGTAAATCAATTGACTAGTGAACTTTTACTAAATGAAATAGAACGAGTTCTACAATCCAATGAACAGTTTCGATTAACAGAAGAAGTAGATATGGAAGTCACTCATGTGAACATACCAACCGGAAGTGGAAAAGTAAAAACTGATTACGTAAATATCCATCGATTTATTAAACAGTAAAACGTCCATCATCGAGATCAAGAACAAGGACGACCTGTGCACATGCTATCGTAACAGCAAAAGCTCGATTGGATGGCCATGACAAGTGGAACAGTATTAGACTTGGACGACGGATTCAAGAAGAATTAGCCATAGAATTACACGCCAAAGCTGGAGTGCCGTTAATACCTTGTGGAATACTAGTAGAAGAAATTAAAAAGTTTCAAGCCAGCATACCAGAATATCAGATTTATGTTGTAAGCAAGGATCAGTTCAACAGTTTAATTTACAAAGGTCCAGAAACTGATAAAAAGATTTATTTGTATCATCACTATCACCATTACGACGTAATCACCAGTATGCCAGCGTTTTTATCAGAGTTATTATTGTCATACCTATGACAAAGGATACGACCACAAAGAAAAACATGCTTGTAACGATATATGTCAGTGTTGCCGCAAAATTCATGATGCACCCATTCTCTGTGATGATTCTGGACGATATTTTAAAGGAAGTGTATGTTTTAATTTACATCAGCAATCTACAGCAGCTGGAAATTCAACATGTACAAGATACTATTAATGCAAAGAGTGCGGACAAACCGTGAATAAACAGATGGGACGTCACATTTGTGAAAACACCTATTGTCAGGTGTGTAAAGATTTCTATCCAAAAGGACATCAGTGCTTTATGCTTACTACAAGTCAACGCAAAAGATCGGATAAACAAACGTATATTTTCTTCGATTTTGAATGTACACAGGAGAATCTAGTTCAGTATGACCAAGGATATGTACCTGATGAGACAGGGAAATCTACCAACTGTAAACAAATCAACTGTGGAGTTTACGAACACCAACCCAACTTATGTGTGGTGCATAAAATATGCTTAAAGTGTTTGAATAACACTCTAAATAAAACCAGTACGTGTGAAGAATGTGGAAAAAACGAAGTCGTGTTTTGGAACCAATACCACCGATGCCTTTTGTAACTGGTTGTTCTCTGGACACAACAATGGCGCTACTGTTATATGTCATAATTTTAAAGGACATGACAGTTATTCTATTCTGAATTTCCTGTTTCGTCATGGAATAGTACCGGAAGTGATTCCAAATGGTACCAAGAATATGGCCGTCACCATACCTACGTGTAACATTCGAATGATCGATTCCATGAATTTCCTCCCCACAGCTTTATCTAAACTACCAAAAATGTTTGGACTGACGGAACTACGAAAAGGATATTTTCCGCACTTATTCAAGACGAGAGAGAATCAAAGCACCATACTGAATCATTTACCGGATATGAAGTTTTATCAGCCGGATAAAATGAAACCCGAAGACAGAACTGCGTTCCTGAAATGGTACAACGAAAACAAAAATTCCACGTTCAACTGTCAACAAGAACTGTTAAGTTATTGTCGTTCAGATGTAGATATTCTGAGACAAGATTGTTTGAAGTTCCGTGAATTATTCATCGAGATAACAACTGTACATAACCAAAGAGGTATCGATCCTTTTCAAGACTGCATTACTATTGCATCTGCGTGTAATCTCGTCTTCCGTACATTATTTTTGAAACAGCCAATAACATACGGATACAGCACGCACGGAATGGCGGAGAGAAACAAATTGGACCTTACAAAGTTGATGGTTTTTATGACAACCATGTATTTGAATATCATGGTTGCTTCTGGCATGGATGTTTACGTTGTTATAGTGCTGCTACTGTCACCCCAGTGAATAATATGACTATGGAAGAATTACATCAACGCACATTGGAAAAGAAACGATACATCGAACAGCAAGGCTATACTTATGCGGAAAAATGGGAATGCGAGTTCGATAAAGACATACAGACGTATCCAAACATTCAACATTTTATTGAGTCCTTGAAATGCGTGACTCCTCTAGAACCTAGAGATGCGTTTTATGGTGGAAGAACGGAAGCTTTCACGCTGTACAAAGATACATCTAATGATGGATACATCGATTATTACAATGTGACGTCGTTATATTCGTTCATCAATAAAACCGGAATGACACCCTTGGGACATCCGAGCATCAACACTGAACGATTCGACGATATACAGAAATATGAAGGATTAATTAAATGCAAAGTATTGCCACCTAGAGGGCTTTACATTCTGGTATTACCAGCTAAAATCAACAAAAATCTGTTGTTTACTTTGTGTCAAACTGGTGCTGAAACCAATCGACAAACACCATGTCAACGTACAGATGACGAAAGAGCATTGACAGGAACGTGGGTGACAGATGAATTGAAGAAACCATTAGAAAAGGGATATCGGATCGATAACATCTACGAAGTCTGACATTTTGAAACCATGGAACAATATGATCCAAATACAAAGAAAGGAGGACTTTTTACAGAATATATTAACACGTTTCTGAAAATGAAACAGGAAGTCAGTGGTTGGTCTGAGTGGTGTGACACCGAAGATGATAAATGGACATACATCAGAGACTACTATGAGAAAGAGGGAATTCACCTAACATACGAAAACATCAAGAAGAACCCCGGATTGAGAGCTTTGGCAAAACTTATGTTAAACAACTTCTGGGGGAAATTTGGACAACGATCAAACATGATCAAAGTGGAATATTGCAGCGAAATGAAGAAGTACTTGGATATTTTAACTAGTGATAAAATTGCAGTCATGGGTATAAATTTCGTCAGTGAAACCATGACAAGTATTAGATATCAATTCAAAGATGAATTCATCGAAGAAACTGGACGAACCAATGTAATCATTGCAGCATATACGACTGCTCATGTCCGACTGAAACTCTACAGTCATTTAGAGAAACTGAACACTTGTGTTCTGTGCGCTGACACAGATTCAATCGTTTTTTGGTCGATACCCGGAAAATGGAAACCAGAACTTGGAGATTATTTGGGAGACCTTACAGATGAAGTGGCTGGAAACCAGATTTCCGAGTTTGTAACTGGTGGACCCAAAAATTATGGTTATAAACTGTCAGGAGAAAATGAAATAAAGACTGTATGTAAAGTAAAAGGATTGACACTGAACTTCAAAAACGGTCAGACAATCAACTTTGATACCATCAGGGATATGGTGATTCATAATAAAAACGATGTTAGAACGGTGAGAGATGACTTTAAAATTATTCGAGACAATTTCAAACTACGTACTGTCAACCAGAACAAAGACTACAGAATTTTATTTGATAAACGAGTAGTGATGGAGGACTTTAGTACAAGACCTTATGGATGTTGAATATCGTATTGTAATATATAAGGTATTGTAAATATTGTAATATATGTATATGTATATAATTTAACAAAAAAAAAACAAAAACAAAAACAAAAAAAAAACAAAGGAACAAAAAAAATAAACAAAAAAAAACAAAAAAAAAAAAA
>MJUU01045074.1:19990-33001 GCA_002080025.1 Modiolus philippinarum
GGATGTAACTCTAATACTCGAATAAAAAGTACTACAACAATAGGTAAGGGTTATGGGAAAGTGGAAATAACTCTCATACTAAGGAAATAAAAGAAGCACTATAACAATAAACAGTTGTCCTAGCAACTTGGGCCAGGCCGTTAAGATTATGAACGCGGACCTCATAGGAGACACCCCAAGAATTATGTTAGGGTTGGGTGGGTAAGAGGAAGTATATCAGTCACTATTCCCGATTATCTAACAACACTGCAGCTAAAAAGTTGGGATTAAGGTGGGAGATTAGGGTTAGGGGTTATGGGAAAGTGAAATAACTCTAATACTAATACTAGAATAAAAAGGACTACAATAATAAGTTAGGATTATGAGAAAGGGGAAATAACTCTAATACTAAAGTAATACTCGAATAAAAAGTACTTCAATAATAGGTTAGGGTTAGAGGCTAAAGGCTAGGATTAGGGCTAGAATTATGGTATGGGTTAGGTTAGTGGTTAATGTTAGGGTTAGGATTAGAGCAAGGATTAGAGCTAGAATCAGAATCAGGGTTAGAATAAGGGGTTAAGGTTAGTGGTTAGGGGTTAGAGCTACTAGGGTTAGAGCTACTAGGATTAGGGCTAGAATCAGAAGTAGAGTTAGGATTATGGTCGGGATCGAATTCTATTTTTAGTAGCTCCAAAAATTCACTCCTGAACTAATTTGCATAAAATGAGAGAAAATTGAGGTACTTTTAAAATATTTTACAAAGAATGCACTACGGGGGTTCTCACGAAAGTGATCTAGGGTAACGCTTTCTACTACTCATATAGATTATATGACAAACGTGATGATTTTGACTTTCCAATTGTGAACTTTCCCTTTCTCTGCAGCAATATACCTGCATCCCCAGCATATGGAGTAGATATTTCACAATTAATTCGTTACTGTAGAGCGTGCAGTATACACAGTGACTTTGTGGAAAGAGCAAAAGCACTGTCACAAAAACTGCTGAGTCAGGGATATGTTCAGCCTTTGTTACTTTCGTCCCTTCAGAAATTCTATGGCCGTCACCACGACATCATAGATAGATATGAAATGTCAGTGTCACAAATAAAAACTGACATTTTCAGCTAGATTTGCGTCTTCCCTGATTTGACATTACCGGTTTCGACTTTACCCTGAATTGACCCACTGACAGTGTGACGGGTGCTGTGCACAGAGCAGGACATGCTTACCCTTCCGGGGCACCTGATGTCACTCTTGTTTATTGAGAGTTCACACTGTTAGTGCTTTAGTTTTTTGTGCTGTATATGTAACGTTCGAGTGTTTTGTAGGCATGTGGTGTCTTTGGTCTTCCGTCTTTTGGTGTTCTTGCTTTTGCCTTGTCTCTGGACTTTGATTTGTGTAATCTTGTGCTTTGTTCCTTCGGTATTCTACTGCCGTTGTTTTATAATACAGTGCCAAGATATCATGCTGTCATTTTGTAGGTCTTCGTATGATTTTGAATTTACATTTTGACAATCAGTATGAAACCAGTGATCTCACGTTTCACAAACAATGCCCTTATGGTCCCAATATACAGATTGATCACACGTTCCACATAAGTACCTAGAGCTGTCATTACTTGGACCTGGATTAGTTTGAATATCATTTGATGTTGTGATCATGGAAAAAATAAAACAGTATTTTGGATGGTTTCAATTTGGTCCATCTATAATCATTCTTTGCAAGCTTATACAATACATGTTTAATACTTAGATATACATGAATGTTAGTTACTAGTTTCATGTTAGTTGTTATATGATGATATAGCCCGACAGATCAGTGAAAAAATCGTTCACATTGTGATACAAGACTCAAATTTTACACAAAGACCTCTTAGGGAATGGTTATTCAGAAAAAAACCGTTAGCCACTTGAAATTCAAAATGGCCGCAATTTTATTCAAGATGGCCGCCATGATAAGTAATCATAACGGTTTTAGGTCATATATCTATATATGAGAATAACTCGTATCAAGTTGAGGTAAAAATTCGACATTTTTACAGTCAAATTATATCTGTAAAGATATAAAAGTCACTATTAACACTATTATTGGTAAGGATTTGACCATTTTTGACGTGTTTATGTACTTATCTCAGTATTTATTTCATTTACATTTGTCAATTCTTGAAAGGAAAATCTAGTTGTATTTCAACTTTCACAATTGCAGTTACACAAAGCTGTGCATGGCAAACTAAATCGGTAACACTTGCACCTGCTCGACATTCATTCTTGCAGTCACACTTTGTAAGTTGTTGACAACTTTGAGCAACAGGTGAAAGTGAAGTCCAAAAAAATTGCCATATTTCGTCTTGGTTCTTCCAACCCCAGTCAGCTGGACTTTCAATTGCCATTTGACATTTAGTTGCCTGACCCCCATAAGCAACCTGCCTGGTATGAAGCACGCTTAATATGTTGAATAAGAGCTGCTTGCGTAGGAGGAACCGAATCATAAGACCTCTGTTTCCGTGCGAACAGGTCCAGTATTGCTTCATCGACATAGTCAGTAACACTAGATCGGTCATACATGTTAACTACAAACTTTTCAATAATTCTTTGATCCTCTTCATTTATTGTCAGCGGATATTGACTTAATTTTTTAAAAACAGAAGTAGAATCTGGGCATACATTCCATGTTTGCCATGCCGTTTTTTTTCTCTTTACCACGAAATGCAGAAACAACATCACAGCCAGTGAAAGCATGAAAAAAATAAAATTCCTGTTGATTTATGTGGACCAAGTGAAGTGCTGATCTCATGCACTGGATTCCATTATATATTTTTTCCTTGACCAAATTCAAACCAGAGATTTTCTACTCCTAAACCTTTCATAACCGCCATCGTACTGATAGCAATAACAAGGACATCAGTGTCATTTGCTTTAATCATAATTGCTTTGGTTTCACTTAGAGTAGTGGCTGCATGCTTGGCATGGACAAAAATTCGAGTGTCTGCTTCTTCATGATTGCAGTTAATAAGTCCATGAATGTTTATTGACCTATTATTGCAAACAACGGTATCATCTCTTGTGGCTATTACAATACTACTTTGACACATCTTCTCTATTTTATCCGCCAAGAACTTAAATAACTCAGTCTTGTTGCTGTTGTCTCTCAATAAATTACGCCAATTAGATGGAATTTTCCCTTTATCAGTAACTTTACGTCTGGCGCCTAGGCCTCGCTTTGATCGTACTTCGGCTTTTAAACTAGAGGACCAATAAACATCAAACACAATATCTACTCGGGTGTAATTACAACAGTATGCTTCAATTTTCGGAACGACTTCTAGTGCTGCATATTCTTCAAAAGTCTTGGATATTCTTGGAGGTAATGCGTTTATAAAAGCAGAACCGTCCAAAATGATGACGCTTGCTTCCGGTCGGATGTCACGAGGAGTGCAGTAGGTCTCCAAAATTGTTGACAGTTGTGATTTTTGACACGTATGGAGGTTTCCGTTATCACTCAATGCAGCGGGAAAGGACTGATTTTCATGTTGGAAAAATTCAACTAAGTCACATTCCCTAGATTGGCAAGATATAAAGAGGGTAGAAAATAGACGACAATCGTCCTTTAGATATTTTTGTTTTGAATCAGCTGCTATTGGTTCTGGCTTTTGGCGAAAGAAATCTGTCTTATTCTTCTTGATGGGTTGGTAAAAAGAACATTCCTCTGATTCTAGACTTGTCATAAACTCTTCAAAACGATATTTGCCATTTTCATAATGAGAAGATATCATTTCAGCAGCACTTGGGTGAGCAATACTTTTTGTGTCTAGTGTATACAGATCTTCTGTATCTTCCATATAAGGATTGCCAATTTCCTTCATTTCAGTATATAACTTCTGAACTTTATCAAAAAAGTTTTTTTGTGCTTGCTCTGTCTGTTCATGGTGTTTGGCATCATTTTCCTTTTCATCTTTGGCTGAAGCAGCCGATTCATATTGAGAAACAAGTTGACAAACCTCTGGACGGCTACCATCCATCGTCGAAGTGCAGATGGGTCTTCTGTAATGCCTATCGCGCCTCCATCGCCTTTAATGACAGCATTTGCTTGTTCGTGAGCATAGTCAATGGCTAAAGCTGAATATTCACGATTAGTTTTGTGAACAACAAATTTCCCATTATGGAATTCTTCGGCTAGTTTAGGGTGTTTCTGATCGAGTGATATCATGTCTCGAAGGTGTATGGGGAGCCATAGTGCATAGTTCACATTGTTGTTTGCGAAAAAGAATGGAATTAACTCGCATAACGATTGGCGGTATAAAGTGAAAATTCCTTCTCTAAATGATCGAACTAGAGACAAAATGGTTAGTTCCTTAATCAAAATTAACTCCCAAAATTGAAATTGAGGACTTTCTGTTTTGCGTTTTAAACACCATTCAGTGATATCAAGCATATCCTTCCCTTCCAGAAGCTCAGGTACAGTTTTCACCTTTCTGTCGGTTATTTGAATTGAGTCACGCTTTTCACCCGGATTATCAGCTGATGGATGCTGGAAAAGAGAAATACTTGTTCCATGAAAAGATGTTGTTGCTGAAGTTGCAGTAGGATTATGGTCGATGTTATCCATGGCAGCTGTAGTAAACAGTCCTTTCCGCATTATTGATGGACAAATTACGCCTTCTTCAATGTATTTACTAACAGCTGCATCGCCAAGTTGGGCTGATACTTCAAGGACTCGATCATAAGAAATACTCAGACCATGTTCATGAAGCAGATCTACGAGGAACTTTTGTCTAGTTTTGGAGTGGACAGACATACCCATAAACACGGAAAATGGTGTTTCGCGATCTTTCGAATGCCTAAATGTGGCTGCGCCTTCTTTGTACTTGGCATAACAATTATACTGCAAAAGCTGAGCCATGGCGAAGTCAGTCTTAGAAGCACCGAATCTTAGTTGTGATTTAATATCGACTCCGTGTTCAATCATGCTAACAAACTGAAGGAGCGAGGATGGGGTTGGGTTAAAAACACAACCTTCCTCAAACTTTCCAGTAAATGTTGATTTATGCTCTATCATATGTCCTCGCAATATCTTAGCAGCTTTGGCAAGTATAATAGCATCTGAATAGTCTGACGCCTGTGACAATGCTGTGCCAATATCTTTTTTAAAAGCAAGAAGAATATCTCTTCCCTTTCTATGTGCTTCAAGTTCTGGGATTTCGGCAAGAAGCTTTTCTTTCAACCTAGTTGGGTTGACTTAAGGTGTTTTCACATCTAATTGTTGAAGTCTTTGTTTGTATAAACCGACAAGATCTGCAAGTGGAAATACAGTAGGGGAAGTGTTATATGTGTTTGTTTCCACTATATATTCAAGCAACTCTGAAAAACTTCCCTTTCTAGAGTCGTTGTGTTGTCATCATGACTGTCAACTCGCATTAGATATGCTCTTTCTCTGTTATAAAGAGCTGTCAAACAGGAACAATGGTACTTGAGCTCGAGTGCAACTACATCACCACCACTCAATAAAGCTAGAAGCTTTCCATCATTCAGGTTTCTAGCACACTCATTTAACCTTTTATCAAGTTGCATGGTCATAGCTCGTCGTAATTCTGATATTGGTTCTTCCTTCTTACATAAAAAACATGTGTTACGCTCTATGCTAGTTCTTCCGAATTTACTTTGTCCATTACCAGATGATATCTCACTGCTAGCAGCTCTTTTTCGTGCCCTGTCTAGTTTTGTATTGTTAAACAATAACCTAAAGGTTTGGTGATATTTGGCATTATTCTTTCTAAATGTTTCTTCAATGCCACTTCCATCATCTAATCGCGAAGGATAAAAAATAATTGGCAGTTGATTGATTGTCTGAAACAGTGGAATATTGGTTGCAATCATGGAATAACCATCATTCGTTTTGCTACACGAGTAAGGAGTAGGTGGGGATTTTAAATTCTCGCCTTTCTTTTCTGTCTGACAAAGGCAACATTTATTCCAATCAGTTTGAAACTTTGATTTTAAAGGAGTTTCAAAGGACATCTTAATATATGGAACAATCTATAAATAACTACTTTTACGTATATTTCCAATAATTTAAGGCCGAGGGCATACCATCCAAATAATCACGTGACCAAACAAGTTGCCTGTACACGATACGAATTGTCAATATAAAATGCTTAGGGGTCGACAAAAAAAATCAAAATAACAAATTTTCTATATCACTTTTTAAAAATGATTGACTCTCTGCTTATTCTACAATAAAACATCTTTCTTTTGATATAATTTATTTCAGAAACGAAAAATGGGAAATTACTTCCAATTTGATTTGAAAATATGCCATTAAAATTGCACGATTTATATATTTTCTCCTATATAACCCTTGTATTTTTGTAAATGGTAGCCTCATCTCACGATTAATTAAAAGAAAACTATATGGGAATCTAAAAATGATTGGCTCTTCTCAAAAAGTTAAGATATTTATCTACAAAATGATGCATTTTTTTAACACTTAAGAAATTGATTAAATTACTTCCAATTTGAAAATCTCGTATATTTTTCCAATATGGAGACAACCGGAAGGGCGTGGTCTGTTATTTTCCTGTTTGGGAGTAAGTGTTATAATCTTTCAATTTTTATTTAAAAGCTTTAATAATTAGAATATTGAACAAATATTTAATTAATATTTAATTTCGTTTCGTTGTTTTGAGAGAAATATTCTGTGAATAAATCTATTCAAAAGATAATAGTTTTTTTTCATTATTTATTTTATTACAAGGACTTACATTATACGTCCTTGTTTTATTATTATTGTCAACTGATGCACAAAGAGTGACTTACGTATGTTTGATGGTGCATATATGTCTCGGTAATATACATGTAATGTCATTTCAAATTCTAAAATCCATTATTAATTTCTTTATAATATTTGTTTTTTGTTTTCAAATCACACAAATACAATCATTCAAATCATCTCAACACCTGACTCAAATTCAAATTCAAATACTTTATTGCATCAGCATAAATAAGCCATCGCAAGTACAATAATAATACTTATATCAAGCAACATGACATAATAATAATGAATGTTAAATGTCAATTTTGCGGAGAGCAAAAGGAAAGTATACTTCTATATGAGCTATAATACAGATAATATATGAGTTCGAATTACCAAAATTTCTCGTATATAATTAACAATATTGACTACATACTTTTTTGAAGTCATACTTAAAAGACGGTACAACTTATTAATATTTGGCCATGAACAATAGTAACGTGGAAAACAATTTAACCTTATCTGACGGTATGCTGGACAAACTAAAATAAAGTGATATTCGTCCTCAATTCTATTCATAATGCAACAATTACATTTATTATACTTTATGCAAATTTCTTACATTATCCAGTTATTTCATTGGATAACCGGCATTTGTTAATTTTCAGTAACGTCTCCTTAGCCACGCCAATCCTTAGCAACATGTGTTAATCGTTAGCAACATGTGTTAATGTCTAAATTAACACCCGCTCCGATCGCTGACGTCATCGATGTATACAGATTCTTATTTTCTCGTCACTTATGTAGTTGACAACAATAATTAAAGCTGTTTTAGTTATAAATTTTTTCAATATTAAAATAAAAGTGACCTTATCATTTGAAAAAAGGACCTTGTCACAAATTTAAAAGCAATTTTGTCACAGTTCGATGCAATAGCAAAACAGTACTGATTATTTGTTTATGTCTTTTTGATGTTGCATAAATAAAAAAATATTATTATTATTATATATAATTGTCAAACATAGATTTCATTTGTCAAAAGTGACCGTCAAATAGACCCTTTCACGATAACTGCGTTCCTGTGATTTTGTGAGTGGGTTAACAAAAATTCCCGCTAAAATGACGTCGGAGAACAATCAAACAAGACGTCACGTATATTGTGACGTTGCTTTTTACCCACTCAAAGCCTTATGAGCGCATGTGTCAACTTCATGACCGCAGTTATCGTGAAAGGGTCTATACTCTATCTACATGCCTTGGACAGAGTAGATTCCGCGTTTTGCCGCCATTTGGTAGCCATTTTGAAAATCCAAAACAACAAAACTTTTGTATCTCGTCAACAAAGCAAAACAAAACATATTTTTATCGTTAAAACACCTTTTAATCGCATTTACTTACGATCTGAAGCGTACAGCAAACCAAAAAATGTCCTCCGCTTGTGAAAATCCATTTAAAGTGAAGCTCTGACGTTGTGTTGTTATGACGACATTCAACACAAAAGATTTTAACGTCGTTTGGCGGAATTTTATTTTTTGCCTTTTTTGACAAAAATATTGTTTTATTGCATTAGAATCGCAATAGGGTCTGTAAGTCTCGTCATGTGACACCGAGAAATCACGATAAAATTGCAATTTGAAAACGTTTCCCGCCAAATAATGACGTTGCAGGATTATGACGTTCAAATTTTTTGCTTGAAACGTCATATGTTTTTGTTTAAAATGCAACTTCCGGGTACAAGTTTTGGTCCCGGAAGTTTCAAAATTAGACGAGACTTACAGACCCTATAACAGTACATTATTTTAATATCCGAGGGCGTCAATCTTGATTTGACGGTCAAAAATATCCGTTTACAGGCTCCGCTGCGCGTCGCCTGTAAACTGCATTTTTGACCGTCAAATCTACGATTGGCGACCTCGGATATTAAAATAATGTACTGTTATTGCTTAAATGTAAACTAATAGTACAATGTATCTGGGGCTTGTTAGATAGCATTTGGGACACTAAACAATATATTTAGCCGACATTGAACCCCATACTGAGTTTCACCAGTGTGTCCTGGTTGTGCTTCGACAATCACTCTATTTATAAATTAGATGGTCAATGGGACTCCAAAAATATAAAAATGGTGCATATTAAGTTTATTTGTAAAGGAAAAGTGCGAAATTAGATCATACAAAGCGTTCATATGGAGGTTTGAAAACAATTTATATGAGCAAAATGCATGTGGACTATATCTGGCAGCCATCTTGAAAAATGGGCGCCATTTTGGAAAAAATGATGTGGCTAACAGGTTTTTTATGAGCAATCTATGGACAGTACTTACACAAATTTTCATGCTTGTATCACAAACTGAACGATTTTGATGAAAATTTTACTTAATCTGCCGGGCTAATAAAACTGGGATGGTTTATGATCCGACTGCCATACACTTTGATATAAATAGTTCCCTGTCACACTTGTTGTCATACTCTATGGCATGTACTGCTGCTTAGTGGATAAACAGGGATTGTTTTCATGTTGGATAGAAAATACAATATCATCACAACGATTCTGCCCTATAATTACCACTAGGGTAATTATAAAAAATGTCAACATGACGCTGTGCTGGTGACTTGTTACCTGAAAACGATTTGTTTGTAATCCCAGAGACATCTGAATTATATATCTTTGACAATCCAGTCCTTTTGTTTCTGATAGCGTCTATGTGGTATTAATTTTCAGTCTGGTCTAGTATTTGTTAATTTAATGAGGGTCCTTATGGGGGATCATAGGAATCAAATAATCATTAAATTTTTGCCTTGGTAATCAAATAATCATTAAATTTTTACCTTGGTAATCAATAAATTTTTGGCATAGTAATAAAAAAGTATATAAAAATGCAAGCTGATAATCAAATAATCATTAAATAAATGCCCTCGTAATCACATAATCATTAAAAATGCCCTGATAATCAGGTATTCAAGAAACCTTTAATCAGACCCCGAGAATCAGATATTTGAAATATCAACACTTAAATGCTTCAACATTTTTTTTCTGATTTGGAGGTCCTTAGATGGCCTGCAACTATAACAAAATCAGCACAAGCACCACACGAGCTACAGTTCCACAGCTAAATATAAACATGAACATAACAGAGATCTCATTCTGTACAAGAGAAGGGTATACCTCAGAACTTTGATTTTTTTTCATGAAGATCGAGATTATCTCCCCCTAAATGAGGTTTTCAAAAGCCTTGACTTTTTTGTCGATCTGATGCAATATGCCGCAGAATGAATAACTGACGATTTAAACATTCTTATATAGTTTCTAATAACAATCTGTGATAAAACTTCATCTCAAGTTATTAAAAACAAAGAATTGTAAATATGGCTGACGATGAATTGGTAAGAAAGGAGAAAAGGCATTTTAAATGCAAAATTTGGGAAAATGGCGACATCCATTTTTACACGTGAGCTCGAACAATGTTCAAATATTTAATAGCTATTCTGTGATATGGAGAAGTTATGGAACGGGAAATCTTCCATGTGGAAAAGGCTGGTGTACATTAACAAAACCAGTTTGCAAAATGCTGGACTGATCTCGATTTGACGCCTGATTTAAGTTTACTCAAGCCCACAGGCACTTCGTTCATAAAAAAATGTCAGTCCCTCCCTCTCTTCTTCCACTGAGAGGAAGGGACTGACATTTTTGTTATGAAACAAGTGCCTGTGCTCAAGCCCTAAGCCTAGGGAGTAGGCCCCTCACCCCTGTTCAGAAAATCCTTATAGTGACTCCTCATTATATCATGGTTTTCACATTCATTTCATTTCAAACTGAGATTATGCTGTTTTTTTAATCCATGTATAGACTT
The DNA here is from genome assembly GCA_002080025.1 of Modiolus philippinarum. Lineage (NCBI taxonomy): Eukaryota > Metazoa > Mollusca > Bivalvia > Mytilida > Modiolidae > Modiolus > Modiolus philippinarum. Next base: position 30,567 of record MJUU01045074.1, read on the forward strand.
TCCCATTTGTTTTTATGAATGAATTGTTCCGGTTGATCTGCATCACAGAACATTGTGACGTCAAAATTTTCCAGGAAAATTCACCAACTGGAAACTCGTCTAAAAGCTATGTAGTGTACCATTATGAGAACTAGTCCACTATTGCTGCCAAAAAATACATGTGTGTTTTGGGTTACAAGGGATTTGAAAAAAGTGTCGGTAGGTTGGCAGAATAGTTTTTTTTTGCTACGTATTCTTCATCCATTTTATTGTTGGCCTTCATTTACTTTAGGGGAGCCACTACTTTAGGATGGTGATTTTTTGCATTTACATTTATTACAGTAAGCTTTGGGCCCAATATAAACTAGTTTAACCCCGCCGCAACAGGTTTGCGCCTGTCCTTAGTCAGGAAATTTATTATGCCTTTGTGTGTCTTGTCTGTTTTCTTATGTCTATGGGAGTCTAGGATGATGTTTATTTCGCTGAACTTGATGACTCTTTATTTAGGGGCCAACTCAGACCTGCCGTTGGGTGTGGGGTTTCCTCACTGTTCATTGAAGATCTTATGGTGGCTTTGAGTTGTTATTGCTCCCCTTTGGGTGTTGTCTCTTTGACACATTCCCCGTTTCCCTTCTTTTTCCTATTTGGTTAGGATTAAGGTTACAGGTCAGGGTTAAAGTTAGGAATAGGGCTAGAGTTAGTGTTCTGTGGTTAGTGTTTAGGTTAGGGATATGGTTAGCTATCTAGGACAGGGTCCCCTAAAGTAAACTTAGGCTGTATTGTTTGCTTGTCATTGCCAAATTTCAGGTATTTAATCATACTGCATAAACAGGAAGTGTAATCTGACTAGTAAAAAAGGCGGATTTGACAATAGGAGTCGGGAATTCTGTGATTTTTAACAATGCTTTGTGCATTTTTTGATGGATAATGCTAGCAGTTGTAGAAATAGACACATCAGAGTGGTTTTGCTACCCACATAACGGAAGACTACCACTAAAAAGACAGAGATCACCAAGAATATTTTAAAGTATGGAGAAAAAAATGCTAGGGTCGGGTGGGTAACCGGAAACACTTTTTTTTTTATTTAGCCTTAATTGGGTGACCTCGTATTGTTTCAACGTGAAATTATTTTGTCGACGTTGAAGATCATGTATGCCATCATTTTGAAAGTGCCAGACCCCTCTTAACCATATATACATGTATATAGCAGAGATAAATCAACATGTTATTTGCTACATGACAACATTGTAGGATTTTTAAGTGTTCTCATTTAGAACTGTTTATTTTTTCTGGGAGGTGGGGAACACAANAAGTGAAAATTAAACAACATTCTGACTACGTCCTCACTGATTGGCTGCTTGTTTTAATCATGCTTTGAAATATAGAAACACGATGTCATTTTGTAGTTTATTTCCAGTCGTTTCATCATCCATTGTATCTGGCATTGCATCATTTATTTCAGTTGAACTATTTGTCTATATCACCGTATAAAAACATTGCCTACAAGTGTATATCTTATATAAATCTGTTGGTTTAACAAGCATACTAGAATTAAGTGAGGATAAAACTTGTTTAGATTATATACACATATAAAATATGAAAGATAACGTTCCTAAGCACAAGGTATGAACAGAATTTTAACTTATATCTCATCATGCGCATGCATATTTGACCCTTTAAAATGAAAAGAAACATGTTACTGAAATAATAATCCACTTTATAACCATTAATTAGAACGATGTCAAGTATGCCACCCTTTGTTTCCCCAAACCCAACTGACCCAGAAAAATCCCTGCTACCCAAAATATTTTATTGCCACTTTCTGAGAGGAAATGATTTTTTCTGCATTCAAGTTGAAATTTGTTGTAAAATTGGTTCTTTTAAAAAATAAAAAATAAAATAATTTCCAAACCGACCTACCCACACCTGGCTGAGCAGAGTCAGGTTTGGGGAAACAAACAATAATTATCCCCGCACTTTCGAAGAAAGTTCGGGGATATTGTAATACCCTCCGTCCGTCCGTCCGTCACACTTTTCTTGTGACTCAAACTCCTCCTACATTTTTGGATTTAGGGATTTAATTTTGTTGTAGAATTGTTGCATATAGTGTGCAGATGCGCAATAAGCTTTCGGATTTTCGATATTGGTCTTGGTGCAAACAAGAGGCCCCATGATGTCAATTTTTACACATGTGGCATGTGACACAAACTCCTCCTACATTTATGGATTTAGGGATTTAATTTTGTTATAGAATTGTTGCATATAGTCTGTAGATGCGCAATAAGCTTTCGGATTTTTTTATATTGGTCTTGGTGCAAACAAGAGGCCCCATGATGTCAATTTAAACAAAGACCAAAAGATGTGGATTAGACACATGTGGCATGTGACGCAAACTCCTCCTACATTTTTGGATTTAGGGATCAAATCTTTATGCAGAATTGTTGCATATAGTCTAT
>MJUU01045074.1:58878-83635 GCA_002080025.1 Modiolus philippinarum
ATGTGCATGAAGGAATATAATTATTGTCCAAAACCAGGAAGGGGAGATAATTCGACTTTGACTTTTCATTGATTCCCTATTTATGGGTTACCTCGTAAGCGCAACTCCTCTGAAACCACTTGAAGGATTTTGATGAAACTTTACATAAAGGAAGGACATTATATGGAAATGTGCATGAAGGGATATAATTATTGTCCAAAACCAGGAAGGGGAGATAATCCGACTTTGACTTTTCCTTGATTCCCTATTTATGGATTACCTCGTAAGCGCAACTCCTCTTAAACCACTTGAAGGATTTTGATGAAACTTTACACAAAGGAAGGACACTATATGGAGATGTGCATGAAGAAATATAATTATTGTCCAAAACCAGGAAGGGGAGATAATTGGACTTTGACTTTTCGTTGATTCCCCATGTATGGGTTACCTCATAAGCGAACTTCCTCTTAAACCACTCGAAGGAATTTAATGAAACTTTACACAAAGTAAGAACACTATATGGAGATGTGCATGAAGGAATATGATTATTGTCAGAAACCAGGAAGGGGAGATAATTCAACTTTGAGTTTTCATTGATTCCCCATGTATGGGTTACCTCTTACGCACAACTCCTCTTAATCCACTTGAAGGATTTTGATGAAACTTAAGACAAAGGAAGAACACTATATGTAGATGTGTAAAATGTCAAATAGGCTGAAAAAGGTGAATTTTATATTTGTCTGATTTAGACAGAGTGTTTTCATTGGAATCCTTGGGAAAAGTTTTTTCTTGAAGATTATATCATTGTGTCCATACTTGTATTGTGTCCACACTTGAACTGTGTCCGCACCTGTATTGTGTCCACACCAACTTAATTTTGCACTTACCATATCAATTCAGGGTTCAATAAGCGGGGGTATCTTTGGCTGCCATACGGCGACAGCTCTTGTTTTTTTTCTCTTGGTGGGGGGTATAAAAATAACTGGCATTACACCCCAGGTGGGAATTTTTACTGGAATAGCCCTGATCATGGTGTCTGTTCATTTGTTCATCCGTCCACGATAGGGTACTTACTTTGTGGCATCAACTCCTGCTCGACCACTTGATGAAATTCATTGAAACTTTCACAGAATGTTCAGTATACATTGCCATTGTGCACCATTTCTTTGAAAATTTGATTTGATCTTTTTATGCTCCCTTGAATCCATGATTCAGGGGGCGTATAATCTTTGGTCTGTCTGTCTGTCTGTCTTTTTGTTTGTCAATGAAAACTAAAAGATAAGTTGTGTATAATAAAGCAAGGTCAAAGAAAGAAGAAGGGATTGTTTAAAATAAAGACAAATTAATTATAAAAAAAACAAAGTTATCAACAGAAAAGAAAAAACATGAGACATGAACAAAAATATAAAAAAACGAAACATAACATTCAAAACTGCAGCTCTTATAGGATGAATTGTCATAAAACAGGAGTGTTGTTAGATGGCCTTCTCTATATACGGCACCCATCTAAATGTCAGTAAACTCAAAAGGGGCAATGTAAAATCCATTAAGACCTAACATCCATCTGGAAATGTCCATTTTCATTTTGACTTATTTATATCCTGTATGTTGCAGTCAGATTACTCTTGCTATTGTAAATCGTATGTATTTATTTCCAAAGCATCACCCAATATACACATATTTATACCCCCCGCAAATAAAGTTTTGGGGGGTATATAGGAATCACCCTGTCCGTCCGTCTGTCTGTCCGTCCATGTACCTTGTCAGCTCATGTTCTCCTAAACCCTTGCTTGGATTTTGATGAAATGTTGCACAGTTGTAGTACACGATCTGAAGATGTGCATGAAGTAATATGGTTGCTGTCCAAAATTATTAAGGGGAGATAATTCGTCTTTGAATATTTTCTGGAAAAGGGGGAGGACGAACCTTGTCATCGCATGTTTTCCAAAACCCCTGCTTAAATTTTGAAGAAATGTTACACAGTTATAGTACACCAGTTGAAGATGTGCATGAAGTAATATGGTTGCTGTCCGAAATTTTGAAGGGGAGATAATTCGTCTTTGAATATTTTCTGGAAAAAGTGGGAGGGGGACCTTGTCAGCGCATATTCTCCAATACTGCTGCTTGGATTTTGATGAAATGTTACACAGTTGTAGAACACCATCTGAAGATGTGCATGAAATAATATGGCTGCTGCCTGAAATTTTGAAGGGGAGATAATTTGTCTTTGAATATTTTCTGGAAAAAGGGGGAGGTATATCATTGTGTCCATACTTGTATTGTGTCCACATTTGTACTGTGTCCACAACTGTAGTGTGTCCACACTTAATTAAATTTACACTTGCAATATTGATTCAGGGTTCAATTAGCGGGGGGTATAACTGGCTGCCATCGGCAACAACTCTAGTTGCAATCTAATCACAGTATTATAAAATATAAAATTATTCTGAAAAAAGCTTTATGTATAAAATTGTCTTCCATCCCAAATAAGACTTGTCTTTTCAGAATACACAATGAAACTTTTCTTCTCTGGATGCATTCTATTTATCTGTGGTATAATGTAACAATTTCTGGTATGCTGTAACAAAATGTATAACACTAATTTTTATTACAGATTACATAGACAGCCAAAACATGTTTTAGCTTTTTTGTTGGCAGAATTAGGTACCAGGTAAGTTTTTGGTAAGGTTAGCTCAAATAACATTATGTTGGACTGTTTCTTTTTAGCTTAACTTGCTAGCTGGGTGAGCATTAGCCATAACTCAGCATCCATTGTCCATCCCTCCATCTTCCTTCTGTCATAAACTTTTCATTCAAAGATCTGCTTTATGCCAATGTAAAAGAAATTTGATCAAAATAGTCCTTTGGTTGTCCCCATTTAAGTTTGTTACCCCTCGTCTAAGATGGCTGCCAGAGGGGAGCATAGACATTAGTTTAACACAGAACTTTATGAGAAATGCACAAGACTATTTTAGCCTGACTTGGTCATAATAGAACCTGGGGTCCCCCCCCCTTGAAAAGCTTGTATAGATAATGTTTAAACCTCCTTTGGCAGCCATTGGCAACATGATTTGAAATTGGATCATTTGGTCTCTTTGATTATGTGAAGTCCATGGTCCAGGTTAGCAACACATGCTTTTGAGAGCCTCTTCTGATTTTAGTTGTACAGAGCCTTCTACTGTAATTTTGGGCAATATGGAAAAAATTTTTTAGTAGATCTAAATTTTGATTTATTTGATGTCCGATTTTGCTCCGAATGGTAGATTTTTTCTTGATTGTCATACAAATCTGTTGCTAAAGTCCTTGTATTAATTATCTCTGTAGCATATCTTATATTATTGTGTCACCTGTGTTCTTGCAGTGGTGACATATATGGATCACTATCTGTCGTCTTGCGTCCGTTGTCGTCAGGAGTCGGCGTCACAAAAAATTTCTGTCACATATTTCTCAGGAACCACCTATCCCAGCCTTCTGCAATTTGGTATGGAGTATCAGTATGGTGACCTATACCGTATAACAGAGTTTTGGATGTCTCGCATGCTCACTTCCTGTTTGACGGAACTTAGAATATTTTTTGCATCTTGAAAATTTGTGTCACATTTTCTCAGGAACTACATATCCCATCCATTTGCAATTCATTATGGAGCATCAGTATGGTGACTTATACTATGTAGCAGAGTTTGGGATCTCTTGCATGCCAACTTCCCTTTTGGTGGAATTCAGAATATCTTTGCCTACAGCATCACAAAATTTTTTTCTGTCACATTTTTCTCAGGAACCACATATCCCAGCCTTCAGCAATTCAATATGGAATATCAGTATGGGGACCTATTCCGTGTAACATAGTTTGAGATCTTTCATCTTGAAAATATCTGTCACATTTTTTCTCAGGAACTACATATCCCAGCCTTCTGAAATTCAACATTGAATATCATTATCAGTAACTATACTGTGTAAGAGAGTTTGGGATCTCTTGCATGTTCACTTCCTGTTTGATAAAAGGTGGATTTTTTTTTCGCGTCTTCAATATTTATCACATTTTTCTCTGGAACCACTCATTCTTGCCTTCTGCACCTTGTAATGAGGCACCAGTAAGGGGTCCTATACCTTGTATGAGACAGAACATATTTTTGCTTATTTCGCAGGCGACACATAGTCTTCCTTGGAAGACTTACTACTAAGTTAGTTGAAGTATGATAGAATGGAAAGTATTACACAGTGAAGTCAAAGTTAAGTTTAAGCCAGATAAAATTTTGGGAAAAGATGGCTAGAAAAACTATAACATTCTTAGACCTAATGAATGTATGAACATTTCTATAGATAAAATGATTGTCAGAACGAGTTAAACTAGTGATGTTAACAATGTCTACAGACAAAGGTAGTGAAGTAAAGGTCTTTGAATACAAACGATTAGACTAGAAAAATGTTGACAAACAAATAAAGGGATATAGAGTAAATGTACATGGGACAAAATCCCAACAAATAAATGTTAAGTAATGATATTGAACATTACTTTTGTTGTTCTTGACTTGAGTGGATTTTCTTTGTTAGAAGTTGAACAACATTAGCAGATTATCAGCAAACATAAAATATTATGCAAAGTGTGACTCTCTCTTTAATAGAGGTTGCAAAAGGGAAGTAATATACATGTATATGTACTGAAATAAAATCCATGTCTAATGCAGATACAGTCGAACTTTATACCAAAGGGATCGATGAGCAGTTTCTCAGCTAGAGGAGTGTTCAAGTTATCCAGGATGAACTATGTTTAAACTTGAAAAAAGGTACCAGAAAATTGGTGTGAGTCATCCATGGTGTTCGAGCTATTGCTGTTCTAGCCATCAAAGTAAAACTATTTCCAGTTTTTAATCTCTTTTTAAATGTATTCTGTTGATTAAAATGATAATGTAAGCATACTTGTATGTATTTGCACATGTTATTAAATAGCGTTGATTGTTTTCAGTGGTTCTGTTGACGGAAATAATCAGCTGATCATCAAAGGCAGATATAATCAGAAACAGATAGAAAATGTATTGAGAAGATATATCAGTAAGTTAAGTTGTAAAAGTGGTTTCTTTCTGATAGTGTATTCATTCTGTTTGGATAAAAATTGGTAGGGTAGAATTTCTACAAAAGTGAAAATGTATCATGGAATAAACAGCAAGGTAGAGATATAATAGGAATCTTTACATATCCAGACATTCTACACAACAAAATGAAAGTACAACTCAGTAGTTTATTATGCAACCAATTTATGTCCATGTTAAGGGGTCCGCATCGAGATGCAGGTGCCCTGTAGTTTTCACTTTGTCCGTCTGTCCATGAACAATTTTTTTTTTGTCAAAGATATTTTGGCTTGAGTTAGTGGGAATAATTTGAAATTTGCTCTGAAGCTTGGAAATGATGAGTTGTATTGTGTAAGCGATTTTCAAGTGTGTCGGACATCCACTTCCTGTTTGCTGAAACTTTTGATTTTTTACTATAAACAAAATTTGAGTCACAGATTTCTTGGCTTTTAAAATAGGGAATGGTTTGAAATTTGGTCTTCAGCTTGGAAATGATGAGTTGTATTGTGTAAGCAATTTTCAACTTTGTCAGGCATCCACTTCCTGTTTGCCGATACTTTGATTTTTTACAGTGAACAAAATTTTCTTCACAGATTTCTTGGCTTCTACAATAGGGAATGATTTGAAATTTGGTCTGAAGCTTGGAAAGGATAAGTTGTTTTGTTTAAGCAATTTTCAATTTTGTTGGGTGTCCCCTTCCTGTTGGCCGATATTTTGCTTTTTTAAAAATGTAAACGAAATTTTTGTTACAGATTTCTTGGTTTCCACTTGAAGGAATGATTTCAAATTTGGTCTGAAGCTTGGAAATGATGAGTTGTATTGTGCAAGACATTTTCAGATTAACCACTTGTTTACTTCCTGTTGGCAGATACTATGATATCTAAAATATGAACCAAATTTTCATCAATGATTTCTTGGCTTGTAGTGCTTGGATTGATTTCAAATTTGGTCTGAAGCTTAGAAATGATAATTGTATTGTGTAAGTGATTTTTGGTGTTCTTACTGAACACCCTAGCTATTGGTTCAACTTGAATTGGATAAAAATAGATTACATGTATGACAGGAAACTTTTAACAGGTTAAAAGTCTGCCTATAAATTGTAAATAATACAGTAAATTACTGAATAATATGGTAGAATGCTACATACTATTTTCCTGAAATGGTAAAAATGTTTGAACATAGTTTAAAGAGGGAATTTGGGTGTTAAAAGTCTTTTAATTGATGGCGGATAGTAGCTAAAAATCAATGTCCAATTTGAACGAAACTCACAAGAAAAGTCCTCTGGTGGCCCTTCAAAATTTACATCTTCCATTTCTGCATCCAATCTAAGATGGCCTCCAGCAGGGAACATAGTGTAATATTGGACCCTTTTGGAAATGCCATTCATCCCTTTATGTCAGCCAGGTGAGCATTAAAGGCTCTTGAGAGCCTTATGTCAATATAAACACATTTAATTTGCTGTGATTGTATCATGCTGTGTTTTTTGTATCCTTTTATTTTACTTTTACAACATTTGTAATTAGAATTGGGTTATGGTTAATGTTATCGGGTAGGATGTGGGAATATAGTTAGGGTTTATGTCCTATTGTTAGTGTATCCTTTTATTTTGCTAATACAACATTTGTAATTAGAATTGGGTTATGGTTGATGTTAACGGGTAGGGTGTTGGAATATAGTTAGGGTTTATGTCCTATTGTTAGTGTATCCTTTTATTTTGCTTTTACAACATTTGTAATTAGAATTGGGTTATGGTTAATGTTAACGGGTAGGATGTGGGAATATAGTTAGGGTTTATGTCCTATTGTTAGTGTTATGCTAGGGATAGGGTTATCCTGCTAGGACAGTTTCCTCTATAATCAAATTACTTTCCTATTAATATTTATTCCACATATATTGTATTATTTGGTTAATAAAATGTTGTTAATTTCAGAGGAATATGTAACCTGTCATACCTGTAGATCTCCAGACACTCTTCTTCAAAAAGATACCAGAATATTCTTTCTTCAGTGTGAGACTTGTGGTTCACGGTGCTCGGTAGCCAGCATCAAATCTGGATTCCAGGCTGTCACAAGCAAAAGAGCAGCAATACGTGCAAAAACAGCATAAACTAATCATGGCAGAGCTCTTAAATATGGATAAGTACAACGTGTATAAATGGCTTGAGAAGCTTTCGTTATTTATAATTCCGTTAAATCAACATGGATACAGATGTACTTGTAACTGTGTACTGAAATATAATTCTGTGGATTGTGTGGAGGTATATTTCTGTGATGTCAGTGGATGTATTGGGTGGATGAGAGGATTGATATTGATAGAAATATTTCTGTGGATAATTCAGCATTTACATGATCAGTGCATCTGTACTCAGTTCATACATCTGTACAATAAAAATCTTTTTCATACATTTACTGATATAAAATTTGTTGTTATAATTATTTCTTATTTAATTTTGTGACCTTTTAAGGTTTTAAGGAAACTTTTATAAATCCTCAAAATTGAAGACCCCATCTTACCAATTTGAAATCTGTAATTAAAAGAATGGGTCACCATACTTGTACTGTAGAAAGCCATGTATTATCTGCATGTGTGTATAATCTGCAGGGTCTTTCTGACCTCAAATCCAGGGAAAAAACATTTTGTATGTTAATACGCTAGGACCTAAACCAACAAAGTCGACGTGGAGATCGGCATGATTGTAGTTATTTAGTACTTGTAAATCAGTATTTTCATAGTTTATCAACTGAATGAGTCTTCTTTTACCATATCTGAAGCCATCTCTGAAAGTATTTATTGAAAAAAAGGTTTAACCACGACGAAATTTGAAGAAAAATAACATCGTTTCATCAATCAGGAAGTTCAAGTACAATGAAAAATCGGAATGGGTTTGGTGTGGACTGTCATATCCGTGTTTATTTTGTATATAATTTGATATTTCTAAGTCTTCCATTCCTTATAAACTGTTGTGGAATGAAATTATAGGCCACTAAAATCTACATTTTTGCATCTTTAGCAGGAGGCAGTGTAATATAAGTACCTTATTGTCACCAATATCAGGCCAGACTTTTTAGCTCGCCTGACCAAAAGATTGCCATCACTTGGCATCCGTCGTCTGTTAACTTTTCACATTTTCATCTTCTCCTCTGAAACCACTGAAGCAAATTCAACCAAACTTTACAGGAATGATGTATGGAAGGTCCTTTACAAAGATTGCTCATTTTGCTCCGATCCGACAAAAAACATGGCCGCCAGCACAGAACTTAGTTTTACATTGGACACTATGGGAAATATCACATTTTCATCTTTTGCTCTGAAACCACTGAAGCAATTCAACAAAACTTTACAGGAATGATGTACTTAAGGTCCTTAACAATGATTGCTCATTTCGTTCCGATCCGACAAAAAACATGGCCGCCAGCACGGAACATGGTTTAACATTGGACCCTATGGGAAAATCACATTTTCATCTTCTGCTCTGAAACAGCTCAAGCAAATTCAACCAAACTTTACAGGAATAATGTATGGAAGGTACTTTACAATGATTGCTCATTTTGTTCCAATCCAACAAAAAACATGGCTGCCAGCACGGAACTTATGTTTAACATTGGACCCTATGGCAAAAAATCACATTTTCATCTTCTGCTCTGAAACCACTGAAGCAAATTCAACCAAACTTAATAAGAATGATGTACTAAAGGTCCTTAACAATGATTGCTCATTTTGTTCCAATCCGACAAAAAACATGGTTGCCAGCACGGAACTTGGTTTAAAATTGGACCGTATGGGAAAATCACATTTTGATCTTCTGATATGAAACGAATGAAGCAAATTCAACCAAACTTTACAGGAATGATGTACTAAAGGTCCTTAACAATGATTGCTCATTTCCTTCTGATCTGACAAAAAACATGGCCGCCAGCACAGAACTAACTTGTAGGTTTTACATTGGACCCTATGGGAAAAATCACATTTTCATCTTCTGCTCTGAAACCACTGAAGCAAATTCAACCAAACTTTACAGGAATGATGTACTAAAGGTCCTTAACAATGATTGCTCATTTCGTTCCGATCCGACAAAACACTGAACATGGTTTAACATTGGGCCCTATGGGAAAATCACATTTTCATCTTCTGCTCTGAAACGGCTGAAGCAAATTCAACCAAACTTTACAGGAATGATGTATGGAAGGTCCTTTACAAAGTTTGCTCATTTCGTTCCGATCTGATAAAAAACATGGCTGCCAGCGAAGAACTTAGGTTTAACATTGGACCCTATGGGAAAAATAACATTTTCATCTTTTTCTCTGAAACCACTGAAGCAAATTCAAGCAAACTTTACAGGAATGATGTACTGAAAGTCCTTAACAAAGATTGCTCATTTCCTTCTGATCTGACAAAAAAAACATGGCCGCCAGCATGGAACATGGCTTAACATTGGACCCTATTGGAAAATCACATTTTTATGTTCTCATAGGACTGAAGCAAATTCAACCAAACTTTACATTAATGATGTACCAGAGGTCCTTTACAAAGAATGCAAATTTTATTTCAATCTGACAAAAAACATGGCTGCCAGTGCAGAACTTAGGTTTAACCCTGGACCCTATGGGAAAAGTCACATTTTCATCTTCTGCTCTGAAACTTCAGAAGCAAATTCAACCAAATTTACAGGAACTACAGGAATGATGTATGGAAGGTCCTTTACAAAGATTGCTCATTTCGTTCCAATCCGACAAAAAACATGGCCGCCAGCACAGAACTTAGTTTTACATTGGACACTATGGGAAAAATCACATTTTCATCTTCTGCTCTGAAACCACTGAAGCAATTCAACAAAACTTTACAGGAATGATGTACTTAAGGTCCTTAACAATGATTGCTCATTTCGTTCCGATCAGACAAAAAACATGGCCGCCAGCACGGAACATGGTTTAACATTGGACCCTATGGGAAAATCACATTTTCATCTTCTGCTCTGAAACGGCTGAAGCAAATTCAACCAAACTTTACAGGAATGATGTATGGAAGGTCCTTTACAAAGTTTGCTCATTTCGTTCCGATCCGATAAAAAACATGGCCGCCAGCGCAGAACTTAGGTTTAACATTGGACCCTATGGGAAAAATAACATTTTCATCTTTTTCTCTGAAACCACTGAAGCAAATTCAAGCAAACTTTACAGGAATGATGTACTGAAAGTCCTTAACAAAGATTGCTCATTTCCTTCTGATCTGACAAAAAAACATGGCCGCCAGCACAGAACATGGCTTAACATTGGACCCTATTGGAAAATCACATTTTCATGTTCTCATAGGACTGAAGCAAATTCAACCAAACTTTACATTAATGATGTACCAGAGGTCCTTTACAAAGAATGCAAATTTTATTTCAATCTGACAAAAAACATGGCTGCCAGTGCGGAACTTAGGTTTAACCCTGGACCCTATGGTAAAAGTCACATTTTCATCTTCTGCTCTGAAACTTCAGAAGCAAATTCAACCAAATATACGGGAATGACGTACGGAAGGTACTTTACAAAATTTGCTCATTTCATTTCGATCCTACAAAAAACATGGCCTCCAGTGCAGAACATAGTTGAACATCGTAGGGCGGTATGTGAAAACTATACTTTTCATTATCTTCCCTGAAACTATTTAAGCAAATTTAACTAAACTGTGATGGAATGGTGTATTGAAGGTCCTTTACAAAGATTACTCATTTCAATAGGATCAGACCAAAAAAACTTGTGCCTAGCTTAACATTAGACCTCAATGGTAAAATACATCTTTTTTGGTGATGCATGGCATAGGAGCATTTTGTCAGGTGAGCGATACAGGGTGTTTATTTCGCTGAACTTGATTACTCTTTATTTAGGGGCCAACTCCGACCTGCCGTTGGGTACGGGGTTTCCTCACCGTTCATTGAAGATCTTATGGTGGCTTTGAGTTGTTATTACTCCCCTTTGGGTCGTTGTCTCTTTGACACATTCCCCGTTTCCCTTCTTTTTCCTCAGTCTCTGAGCCTCTAGTTTTATTTTCTGTTTAACGGGAAAATTTGAAAAAAAATATAGGGTCAAGAGGACGAAAAAAATAAATTTAAGTTTTAATTTAATCGAGTCGATACAAAAAATAAAAATAAAAGTGATCTGAACCTCGTTTTTTTTTTTTTTTTTTTTTTTTTTTTNTTTTTGGAAAGTTAAATAAATATAATTTGAACAGTAACAAAGACATGTACCTTTGTATCTGAACTTATGGTGTTGAAAGGTGAATAGTTTATATTAAGATAATGGAAGTACATGTTTATAAACCAAGAATTATTGTACCAACCCATGTTTCAGCAGAATGTGATAACCACCAAGGCAATAAAGTATGCACACCTACATGTAATAACAGAAAGTACTCTAAATTTAATAAAACATATCTGTGATGTTATTTCAAAGAACTCCTTCTCGCAAGATGATAATTACAGACAAAATAGACAGATCGGTTTTCTTGTCAAAGTTCCCCTCAAACAGAATGGCGAGGGAAAGAGACTTGAAGCTTCAGTAAGGGCAAGGGTTTGGGTTAGTTGATAATTTCATAAGATAACCATAATACATCAAGGAACTTTCAACAGCAGCAGCAAATATTCTCTCAAGAAAATTAATTGATTAATTAAGAATACAAATACAGCATTTATCACTATGAATTATATCTCAAGTTAAAGGGAATCAAATGAGCTATACGATGATTTAAACACATAAAAAATATTTTTATGGCCCCTTGAATCGAAGATTCGGGGGGCATATAGTTTTTGGTCTGTCTGTCTGTTTGTCTGTTTGTCCACAAAAAACTTTATCATTGGGTATATCTTTTGAATGGTAAGTGATAGGGCTCTCATATTTTGCATGTGCATTCCTTGTGGCTAGACCTTTTAATTGGTACCAGAATAGTTGACCTTGTGACCTTGACCTTGGCCTGTGAACAACTGCATAAAAACTTTAACATTGAGAATATCTTTTGAATGGTAAGTGATAGGGCTTTCATAGTTTGCATGTGTACTCCTTCTAGAGAGACCTTTCAGTTGACACCAGAATATTTGACCTCGTGACCTTGACCCTGGCATGTGACTGTCCGGTAAAATTTGATCAGAAAATGAAATTATATTTTCCCTAACACTAACCCTAACGTCGGTGGCATTAAGGTTTACCATGATCCGTACATCCGTCCGTCCGTACGTACGTCCGTACGTCCATCTTTTTGGTTTCCGGATGATAACTTGAGTATCCTGCATCGGATCAAAACCAAACTTGGTCACATGCTTACTTATCACCCAAGACAGAACCCTATCGATTTCCAGGTTAGTACTCCCAAGGTCAAGGTCACAGTTGCTAAAAATAGACTAAAATTTCAATGAAATTTTGGTTTCCAGATGATAACTTGAGTATACTACATAGGATCAAAGCCAAACTTGGTCACATGCTTGGTTATCACCCAAGCCAGAACCCTATCGATTTCCCGGTTGGTACCCCCAAGGTCAAGGTCACAGTTGCTAAAAATAGACTAAAATTTCAATAAAATTTTGGTTTCCGGATGATAACTTGAGTATACTACATCGGATCAAAACAAAACTTAGTCACATTCTTGCTTATCACCCAAGACGGAACCCTATCGATTTCCGGGTTGGTACCCCCAAGGTCAAGGTCACANCCCGCTGGCGGCCATCTTGGATATAGCGCGGATCTGAAAAACAACTTTTTTGTAAGGGACCATCTAAGGACTATTGTGGCCAAGTTTGGTTTCAATTGGCTCAGTAGTTTCAGAGGAGAAGATCTTTGAAAGTATTTTCCCTCAGGGTCCAATGTTGAAAACTATGATTCCCGCTGGCAGCCATCTTGGATATAGCGCGGATCTGAAAAACAACTTCTTTGTAAGGGACCATCTAAGGACTATTGTGGCCAAGTTTGGCTTTAATTGGCTCAGTAGTTTCTGAGGAGAAGATCTTTGAAAGAGTTTTCCCAT
The DNA here is from genome assembly GCA_002080025.1 of Modiolus philippinarum. Lineage (NCBI taxonomy): Eukaryota > Metazoa > Mollusca > Bivalvia > Mytilida > Modiolidae > Modiolus > Modiolus philippinarum. The sequence goes on from MJUU01045074.1 coordinate 71,919, forward strand.
AGGGTCCAATGTTAAAACTATGATCCCCGCTGGCGGCAATCTTGGATAAAGCACGGATCTGAAAAACAACTTTTTTGTAAGGGACCATCTAAGGACTATTGTGGCCAAGTTTGGTTTCAACTGGCTCAGTAGTTTCAGAGAAGATCTTTGAAAGAGTTTTCCCATGGGGTCTAATGTTAAAACTATGATCCCCGCTGGCGGCCATCTTGGATATAGCGCGGATCTGAAAAACAACTTTTTTGTAAGGTACCATCTAAGGACTATTGTGGCCAAGTTTGGTTTCAATTGGCCCAGTAGTTTCAGAGAAGAAGATCTTTGAATGAAAAGTTTACGCCGGACGGACGGCGGACGAAAAGTGATGGCAAAAGCTCACCAGGGCTCTAGCCAGTTGAGCTAAAAATTGATTTTTTTCCATAGGGTCCAATGTTAGACCTAAGTTCCGCGCTGGCGGCCATGTTTTTTATCGGATCGAAATGAAATTAGCAATTTTTGTAAAGGACCTTGCATACATCATTCCTGTAAAATTTGGCTGAATTTGCTTCAGTGGTTTCAGAGGAGAAGATGAAAATGTGAAAAGTTGACGGACGACGGACACCAAGTGATGGCAATAGCTCACACTGACCCTTTGGGTCAGGTGAGCTAAAAAGTTATCCAGTGATTTGTTTGCTCTAACAACTTTAGCTATGATACTTAAAACCAATCTCAGATATTTATTATTTAGTGATTTTTAGCAAACTCAAACTGGAAGTGAATGAAAATCTAAGTAATTGTGAATAATCCTCTCTGTTCAAAAGCTGTCTAGGATGAAGCAAACTGAAAAACTATGGTCGGCAGGTCAGATCTATTTACACACCTGTAGTTGGTTTTGTTTGTTACTGCTATTTAGTGGTAATTAGTCATACCGCTAAACCGGAAGTTTACATTAGAGTATTTCCTCCAACAAAACGAAGATTTTCGGCTTCTGTTGCCAACTTCTCTTGAATATTTTGACTTATATAGTGAGCAGTTAAATAAGTGGGCACGTTTATAGTGGAAATATGTTATTTGCATCGACCACGCTGCAATCACAGGTAATTTTGTCTGCGGTTGAGTTGTTAGCTTTCGTTCGTAACATACTGAACATTCTGGATCGAAAATGAATCGAAATACGGGTCTAAAGAACCGAAAATCGAAACCGAACAAAAATCACGGTTTTATCGAAACTTTGGGGAATCGTTACTCCCCTAATCAAAAATGGAAGTGGGCATGGGAGAGGTCCCAAACTCTGCAACTATACTGATACTCCAGAAGGCTCTGATACATGTACATAAATTTGACAATTTTTTTGTGACACCGACACAAGACTACAGAAAGTATGTATCGACGCTGCATGAATGCAGGTGACACAAGAATAGATTTCCTGGGTCCCCTGCCGCTCATGCAATATACTAGTATACTGTATATGAATTGCAATATTTAAAACATTCAGGGCAGTTCCAAAATTAAATATGTGGGGATACAAAAAGTATAGACCACGGCAGATGTTCGAACTTCACCAAGGTATAAGGGGTATTAACATTTGGTATAAATTTCACAAAAATCTGTCAAAATTTGTAGCCATGAGAGCGCTTACAATGTCAATTTTTGTCTAAAACGGTGTTATTATTTTGGTCAAAGTCCAATAACTCTGTCAAAAAGTCTCGACTGAAACTGATTTTCGAACTCAACCAAGGTGTTAGTGGTATAAACATTTGGTAAAAATTTCAAGAGAATCCGTAACAATTTTTAGGCATGAGAGTGCTAAAAAGGTAAATTTTTGGATAAAACAAAGTCATTATTTTCGTCAAAGTTCCATTACTCCGTCAAAAAGTATTGATCGAGGCTGATTTTCGAACTTGACCAAGGTATTAGTGGTATAAACATTTGATAAAAATTTCATGAGAATCTGTCAAAATTTGTAGGCATGAGAACGCTCACAAGGTCAATTTTTGGCTATAACGGTGTTGTTATTTTGGTCAAAGTCCAATAACTCCGTCAAAAAGTATCGACCGAGGCTGCTTTTCGAACTTGACCAAGGTATTATTGGTATAAACATTTGATATAAATTTCATAAGAATCTGTTAAAATTTGTAGGCATGAGAGTGCTTACAAGGTCAATTTTTGGATAAAACAGAGTCATTATTTTCGTCAAAGTCCCATAACTCCGTCAAAAAGTATCAACCAAGGCTGATTTTCGAACTTGACCAAGATATTAGTGGTGCAAACATTTGGTATAAATTTCATGAGAATCCGTCAAAATTTGTAGCCATGAGAGCGCTTACAAGGTCAATTTTTGGCTAAAACAGTGTAGTTATTTTGGTCAAAGTCCCATAACTCCGTCAAAATGTATCCACCAAGGCTGATTTTCAAACCTGTCCAAGGTATTAGTGGTATTAACATTTGGTATAAATTTCATGAAAATCCTTCAAAATATGTTCGCTTGAGAGTGCTTACAAGGTCAATTCTTGGATAAAACAGTCATGATTTCGGTCAAAGTCCCATAACTCCGTCAAAAAGTATCAACCAAGGCTGATTTTTTATCTTGACCAAGGTATTAGTGATATAAACATTTGGTATACATTTCATGAAAATCTATTATAATTTGTAGGCATGAGAGCACTTACAACAAAGTGTGACGGACGGATGGACGGACAATGGATTGGACGGACAATGGATGCACGGACACATGGGATTTCTATGTCCCCGCTCTGCGTTGCAGCGGGGGACAAAAATAACAATGTTTGGCATGACAAACGATTGTAAAATTGTAATTGCCTAAAGTGTATGTCTATTAAGTACCATTTAAACAATAGAATTGGACAAACAGAAATTTTCTGACTGCTTTGCAAGACTATTCAGTTATAATATATGGCCAATCAACAAACTGAGGTTCATCTGTAGAGATTAAAATACATATATTTTTTTAAACCTTAAGTCCTCAGGTAATCTTTTGTTTTGGACATCAATAATAATAGGTCCAGTGCCGTTTTGTAGCAAATCCAATACTGGGAAGCACCAAAGGGCTGTTTCAAAAAGCCTTGTTCATGTTTGCAATTTTTCTCAGAACAAGGGTCTGTATATCTTTAATACCTAAACATGGCTGCAAGACAATCTAAAAGACCTCTTTTTGTAAGATCAAACTATTTTCCTCACTGGCCGCTACTGACAAAGCTTTGGTCTGATTAGGTCATAAATTTTAGATTTCCGAATGTTTTTTCCATACTCTCCAATGTTAAACCTGTCTCTCGATCATAGTAGTTTCGGAAGAGAAATAACAAATGATTAATCAGAATTATTCATAAATGAAAGTAAAAATTCCTGAACCTTGTCAAAAAGTCACTCTTACATGGAAGTATTATCCAACTTAGTAGGCTTAGTGGTACTTCTTCTGATATAATGTTAATTATGTTAATTCTGGGGAATTATATCACACTTCATATAATTATTGTCTTCCATATTATTATTGATTTTCGAAAATGGACGTCTTATTGTTTATAATCGATGATACGGATGTCCAATTTTTATAGATTTTTAGATATAAACTATAATCTGAACATCACTACCTGGCTGTTAACTTGCAACAGATTCACAACTTTTGGACATATTGTTAAATAGGAATTACCAAAGGACAACTATGATTGAGTTTCACTTAAATAGGAATTACCAAAGGACACCTATGACTGAGTTTCACTAAACAGGCTAATTGGTTGACAGAGGGCATTTTTTTAAAGTGTTTCAAAAAGGACCCACCATGCATAAAATTTTAATTGGTTTGACTCGTTGTTTCTTCAGTGCAGGTCTCCAATTTACCCAACAACCCATCAATTTAAATTAACGTGCCTTCTGAACCCCCACCAATTATTTCTGGAATAGCCCTTATTATACATACAACACATGTCAAGAGATAGTATCATTTTTTTTTTGATTCAGTCGGAGATTTCAAATAATGTATATACATACTTTTGCGTTTCTTTGTTGGTGCTTGTACTGGCTTGCCAGACGACACAGGACATAAACAGAAATTCATTACTTTCTCTGCTAGTTCTTCTTTTGTTCCTTTCTTCTCTAAATCTAATACCTCACACATCACTTTCAGCATGGGAATATGGAAAGTTCGACTGTAATTTTGAAATTTTTATACTGTATATTCATTTGTTAAATTTATTTTTGGGCTTGCCATGGTTGGTATACCCTGTTACCTAATTTTCAATTTCAAATGGTCAAAATTGCATTTAAGCTATTCTTTTTTCAATTTATTTACAAACTTTCAACCTGTTTTTTTCTTGTATGATATCTTGTCAATGTCTTTGTCAATACGACTATAATTTTGTATTTGAAAAATGTGCGTAATAATATTACACTATACACAAGTTTACAACTGCCATAATCATGATAATAAGCCCCAACTGCAAATAGGAAAGGGGTCACTTGCACAATGGAGATCTGGGTTTGTGGATCAGTCACAAGGCATTGATCACATCAAAGGTATATTATTGTTAGTTTACAATTCTCCTTTAGTGAGAATGATACATTAATTACCTTCATGAAAAAACATGCATGACTTGAACAAAAATATACTGTCTGCTGATGTAAAATGTTTTTGCCTACTGCATGTGTAGGCATTTTAACTGAGGGCTGTTCCAGAAAATTTGACATGGGGGGTTTGAAGGCACTTTTTATTGAACCCCACCACCCATAGAATTCTTCCCCATATGTACAATACAAAAGGATGAAGAAAACAACCACCCACAGCAATTTATATAAAGTGCCTTCAAAGGGTCCCAGACCAACTTTTCTGGAACAGCCCTGATCCATTAAAGAAACTAGTTAATTTTTCATTTCTATTTCAATTATACTCACTTTAAAAGAATGGCATGTTTTCTTTTATATTCTTTGTCTTCTTTTTTGAAATCAAAGCCATTAAACTGTCTTATATTTTTCTTTGTTTTTGCAACCTTCAAATGATTCAATAAATTACAATAAGACAATATCATATGACACTGAATCACAATCACTAGTTAGCACTATTCCAACAAAAAACACATGGAAGGCACTTGATTTTTTTAAGGGTGGCAAGTCTCACTGGGAACATTTGCATATCATTCTTTACAAAAATATTATGGGAAAAGGAGCCTACGAAAAGAGTCTTTCAACCCTCCCATATATTAAATGATGGATTATAATTTATCCTTTAGCATGTTCAGGAAGAAACTATTTTTTCTGGATTTGTTGGCAAGCTGAAAATTCCACTGTGAATCAGTAATGCATATTTTTACTTGAAAATCTGTGCAAATAAGGATATTCCATACAAATAAAAAGGTTTTTATAATGTGTGTATATCCATGCAGATTCTGAATGTATCTATGTCTGTTTGTAATGGTTCCTGCTAATTATGTAATGATTACAGGAATCAAATTACCTGTGTTATCCGATCTGACAGGGAGTGGGTTGTTCCAAGGGGGAGAAATACCAATTTTTCTGCAAAATCATTCTATATTTTTCGCATAATTAAGGAAAAAATCGTAATTTTCATTAGCCAAAAAATTGCATGGAACCCCATAAGGCCCCCTACACTTGCTGACTTTCAAAGTAATCCAGTCAGATTGCACTTTTATTTTTCACCTTTTCTTACACTCTAATCTAAGGTTGAATCTAATAATTAGATCAATGGGTTATCTTTTACAAATGTTTTTTTTTGGTGTTGACATGCACTTGACATGCATAAAGCTTGACTAGCACTTTACAAAAATGCAAACATGTATGGATTAAGGTGGCTCACTCATCACATTTTTGAATTTGTTTTAGGGCTGTTCCAGCAGAACATACATGGGACGGGGGGAAGGCACTTTAAAATTGCTGTTATGGTTGGGTGTTATTGATGAAAGTCCGACTTGAAAAGAAAATGAAAAAATCTTATTTTGCATCTATGGGTGGTCATGACAATATTCAAGTGCCTTCCCCCCGTCCCATGTATGTTTTGCTGGAACAGCCCTTAGATTTCGGCATAAAAATAGTCCTGATGTTAAATAAAGGGAAAATACAGAGAAATCTGTTTCCCGCCAAATTTTTTAATGTCTTGTATCTCAATAAAAAGCCTATACATTTCTTTTAACCATTTCATTTAGTCTACAATGCTTTATCAATTAAGAAATAGGTACTCAACAATTACATAGTTCGCCTCGCACATTGTCACACAGTAACTCAATATGTCTATCAAAATTGACCTCGGGCTACCATGTCATTATATTACATAGACCGAATGTCTATGACAAATTTGTTCTGTAAGAAAATAATATAGTGACTTGGTCTTTAGCATTTGGTCTGAGGTCTATGGAGGTTTACATTCTGGTAGACCTATTGTATATGACACATAACATTTTAATTTCAAACTCTGCTACCATGTATAGCAACTGAGATATGAACTTGTCCGAAAACTTGAATGTAAATCAATCAAGCGTAAAATATAGGTCAAAATGACAATTTTTTGTCTGGATGCTGACCTACCATAAATATAGGTCAAAGTGACAGAATTTTACCTGGATGCTGACCTACCATCAGAGATGCATGCATATGCAAGGTTACATTATCTTACCATGTATAGTGACTGAGATATGAACTTGTCCGAAAACTTGAATGTAAACTAGAGGTACTGCTGAAAGCAGGAGGGCCCCGCAATAGGCAGTCACTTCCTTTGTACCAAATTATCAACATTTGTTTATGAAAATATTTTAAAAAAAAGTTAAAAAGTATCGGCAAACAGGAAGTAGTGGCACGGCAAACCTGGAAATACCTTACAGGATACAACTAATCATCATGAAGCTTTACACCAAATATCAAATCATTCCCAGTTGTAGAGGCCAAGAAAACTTTGACGAAAATTTTCATCCATAGACTGGTATAATAAAAAGTTAGAATATCGGCAAACAGGAAGTAGTGGCACAGCAAACCTAAAAATTGCTTACACAGTACAACTCATCATCATAAAGCTTCAGACCAAATATGAAATCATTCCCGCATGTAGAAACCCAGAAAACTTTGACGAAAAATTTTCTTCCATAGAGTGGTATAATAAAAAGTTAAAGTTTCGGCAAACAGGCAGTAGTGGCACGGCAAACCTGAAAATTGCTTACACTGAACAACTCATCATCATAAAGCTTCAGACCAAATATGAAATCATTCCCACATGTAGAAACCCAGAAAACTTTGACGAAATATTTTCATCCATAGAATGGTATAATAAAAAGTAAGTTTCGGCAAAGAGGAAGTAGTGGCACGGCAAACCTAAAAATTGCTTACACGGTACAACTCATCATCATAAAGCTTCAGACCACATATGAAATCACTCCCACATGTAGAAGCCCAGAAAACTTTGACGAAAAATTTTCATCCATACACTGGTATAATAAAACGTTAAAGTATCGGCAAACAGGAAGTAGTGCCACTGCAAACTTGAAAATTGCTTACACGGTACAACTTGTCACCATTAAGCCTCAGACCAAATATGAAATCATTCCCACATGTAGAAACCCAGAAAACTTTGACGAAAAATTTTCATCCATAGAGTGGTATAATAAAAAGTTAGTTTCGGCTAACAGTAAGTAGTGGCACGGCAAACCTAAATATTGCTTACACTGTACAACTCATCATCATAAAGCTTCAGACTAAATATGAAATCATTCCCACATGTAGAAGCTCAGAAAACTTTGACAAAAATTATCATCCATAGAGTGGTATAATAAAACGTTAAAGTATCGGCAAACAGGAAGTAGTGGCACGGCAAACCTGAAAATTGCTTACACGGTACAACTTGTCACCATTAAGCCTCAGACCAAATATGAAATCATTCCCACATGTAGAAGCCCAGAAAACTTTGACGAAAAATTTTCATCCATAGAGTGGTATAAAAAAACGTTAAAGTATCGGCAAACAGGAAGTAGTGGCACGGCAAACCTGAAAATACCTTACACGGTACAACTTATCACCATAAAGCTTCAGACCAAATATGAAATCATTCCCACATGTAGAAGCTCAGAAAACTTTGACGAAAAATTTCCATCCATAGAGTGGTATAATAAAACATTAAAGTATCGGCAAACAGGAAGTAGTGTCATGGCAAACCTGAAAATTGCTTACACGGTACAACTCATCATCATAAAGCTTCAGACCAAAAATGAAATTATTCCCACATGTAGAAGCCCAGAAAACTTTGACGAAAAATTTTCATCCATAGAGTGGTATAATAAAAAGTTTAAGCATTGGCAAACAGGAAGTAGTGGTACGGCAAACCTGAAAACTGCTTACACGGTACAACTCATCATCATAAAGCTTCAGACCAAATATGAAATCATTCCCACATGTGGAAGCCCAGAAAACTTTGACCAAAAAAATTGTTGACGGACAGACGGACGGACGGACAAAGTGAAAACTATAGGGCACCCGCATCTCGATGCGGGGCCCTAACAATCGAGCGTAAAATATAGGTCAAAGTGACAATTTTTTGCCTGGATGCTGACCTACCATCAGGGATGCATGCATATGCAAGGTTAGATGATCCTACCATGTATACTGACTGAGATATGAACTTGTAAATTTGAATGGAAGCCAATCAAGCGGAAAATACGTCAGAGACCCAATTTTCTTACAGGCTGAGAGTCAACCCAAGATGCACCTGCATACAAAGTTTGATGACCCAAACATGCATAGTTGCAAAGATATACACCCAAATGCGGGAACGTAGGTAGACGTAGACGCGGATGCCAGGGGTACTCCAATAGTCCCCCTCAACTTGGTTGAGGCGAACTAAAAAGGTTTAAAGGAATCCTTGGTATAAACAAAATCAGGAGTGAGCCTCCTTAATATGAAGTATGTCAAAATCTATAACATGTTTCATATACATGCATTTGTAATTGATTGATCATTAGCAATGAATACACTATGGATAGGTAATGCCTTGATTGAATTACATCAGAAAAAGAATAAATTGACATGAGCAATAAATTAAGTGTAGGCATCAGCAAACTAATACAAACTGCACACTCTTAGTGAAGAGAGCTCTGCAGAATCCATGCTTCCAAATATTAGAACAATTCAGATAGGGATACTTGATCATTATCCCGCACTTTCGAATGAAAGTTCGGGGATATTGTCGTTGGCCTCGTCCGTCCATCCGTCACACATCCTTGCGACGCGAACTCCTCCTACATTTTTGGATTTAGGGTTTAAATTTTGTTATAGAACTGTTGCATATATGCCGCAGATGTGCAATAAGCTTTCGGATTTTTGATATTGGTCTTGGTGCAAACAAGAGGCCACAAGATGTCCATTTTGACACATGTGGAATGCGACACGAACTCCTACATTTTTTTATTTAGGGTTTTAATTTTGTTGTAGAATTGTTGCATATGGTATGTAGATGCGCAATAAGCTTTCAAATTTTTGATATCCATCTTGATGCAAACAAGAGGCCCCAAGATGTCGATTTGACAAAGACCACAAAATGTGGATTGTGACACATATGGCATGCGACGCAAACTCATCCTACATTTTTGGATTTATGGATTTAATTTTGTTGCAGAATTGTTGCATATAGTCTGTATATGCGCAATAAGCTTTCAGAATTTTGATTCTGGTTCCAACTTTGCTAAATTTCCTGAAAATGTCAAAAACTGATATTTTTGGACATTTTGGCATATAATCTTATATTTTGGCAAAAATTTGAAAAAAAATAAAAATTCTGAAATCTTCGAAATCGAAAATGAGATTCAAATTTTGGTAAATATCCTGAAAGTGTCAAAGACCACTTATTTTTTGGAATTCTACCTAGCAACAATACTGTTAGGATTTGTTTCCATTAGGGCAATCATTTTCACCAATTGAATTTCAAAAATATTTGATTCCAATTTTGGTAAATTTCCTGAAAGTGTCAAAGACCACATATTTTTTGGAATTCTACCTAGCAACCAAACTGTTAGCATTTGTTTTGATAAGTTCAATCATTTTCACCAATTGGATTTCCAAAATAATTAATTCCAAATTTAGAAAATTTCCTGAAATTGTCAAAGACCACTCATTTTTGGAATACTACATTGAAACCATAGTTAAAAAATATGTTAGAATTAGAAGAAACTTTTCACAAATTTGATTTCCAAAATATATGATTCCAAGTTTGGTAAAATTCCTGGAAGTCTCAAAGACTACTTATTTTTGGAATTTTGCCTACCAACCATATATTCTTTAATTCCTTATGGTAATAAAGGGCTACGCCGAGCGCAGCATGATACGACCACAGCATGTCGACTACTGAAATTTGAACAAGTGTAAACTAAAATTAATGTACTGGACACAGTAATTTGCTGGACACAATAAGGACCTTGACACATAAATTAACTGGACACAAACCAGTGAAAAAAAATTAGCCCTTTTAATCCTTTATTACTAGGATATTGTAAGAGCTAAGAAATTCTGTTGACTACCATCAAGAGAAATCCAAAGAAAAAACAGGTTGAAATCCAATGAAAAATAAAGATTCCACATATTTTGAAGTATTGCAATTTGGCCCCTTTGACCCATTATAGCTTGGAAACCAAAGAGCAACGCAAAATATACTGCCATATCACCATGATCACTGAAAGCTTAAAATGAGAACAATCCAAAGATAAAAATTCCATCAAAATCTAATGAAAAATAAAGACTTCACATATTTCTAATAATTGAATCTAATGAAAAATAAAAACTTCATATATTTCTAATAAATGCAATTTTGACCCCCTTTGACCCATTATAGCTCGGAAACGGTAAGAGCTACATCATATCTATTGTCATACTGCTAAAAGCAAACATTGAGAGGAATCCAAAGAAAAAAATCCCATCAAAATCTGATGTAAATTAATGATTTTACATATTTCTGAAAATTGCAATTTTGGCCCCTTTGACCCCTTAAAGCTCGGAAACGGTAAGAGCTACGCCAAATCTGTCGACATACTACTGAAAGCTTACAATGAGAGGAATCTAAAGAAAAAAATCCCATTGAAATTGGATGAAAAATAAAAAATTTAGGTAATCGGCATGTTTGCAATTTTTGCCCCTCATACCTTGGAGAAGGAACAAGTTATCAAAAATCTAATGGTCCAGCGCTATGTGAATTTTCATAAGGAATACACTGCAAAAAACTGCATCAAAATCGGACTAAAAAAATAAATTTTTTGAAATTGGCCCCTTTTGGGCCCCATTTATCTCGTGAACGGTACATGCCACTTGAAATCCGTTGGCATACTACTGATAGGAAATTTCCTCAGGAAGACACTGAAAGAAACCCCATCGAAATCCGATAAATAATAAAGATTCTACAGTCAAATATGTTGACACATCAAATTTAACCCTTTTTGGCCCCTTTTTTAAAAACGGGTGGGGCCACAATGACCAAAACTAAGCCAAGACTTCCTTTTGTGCCAAGGAACATTGTTTTAAAATTTCATAAGGATTGGTCAACTGAAACTAAAGTTATTGACCAAAAGTAAAAGAGTCTACAGACAACGACGACAACGACAGCACCATACCATTATACGACCGCAAAAATTTTTGCAGTCGTATAAAAATAGTGACTGTCAATAGTTTAATTTCAAAAATGTTAAGAAAAATTATATCCAGGGTCTATAGCTGTTTTCTGTGTCAAACAGGGGGTGAGGGGATCACTGTCGTTT